>JAADVB010000075.1:0-72197 GCA_023334545.1 Salisapilia sapeloensis
TCGCGCCAACGAGAACACGCCTCTAGTCTAGTGTCGATAATGCAGTTGCTTCGCCTTGTGCCTCCATCAAGCGTACGCTCGGGACTGCACGCACACACAAGCAGCTCAAGAGCAATGAATGGAAAGCTAGATTTTGCCATACACCCACTACTTTTGATCATGCTCTCGCACTCTTTACTATCTACAGATTTATAGGAAGGCAATGAGCGTCTATTGTCATAGAAAGGCTCTTGCGGATGAAACTAGCTATATCTAAACTAAAGATGTTGGTGAAGAATAAAAATAGCGGTAGCTGATCCGAATCGGCTATTCTCAATGAACGTAGAATTTGCCGATTCGATTATCAAGAATACAATTACATAAGATGATTGCTTAATAATGCTGAATCAGTATGCAGCGCAAACACAGTCTTAATTGCATAGTATCAAGTTGAAGTTACTTTCCCTAGATTACAACAAGCCGAAATGGAGGAAAGTAGATTTATTGATGCTGCTGCGCGCTTGCACACTCGATTGCTTCAATGGATCAAAGACATCTCAGCCGTAGACACAAAAGAAGCAGATCGAGCAAGCCAAGGGCTACAAGAGCTACAGCACGCGTTGGAAGCGTACGAATCGCAGCGCGTGCTCGTGCTCGATAGCTGGCAGCTCATGGATAGTGGCATTGATGTATACAATGCAGCTCGTAAAGCATTCATAAACCTCCCACACGTCTCTGAAAGCGACCTAGGACATCACATTCGCTTCCAACTTGCACGCGCACGTTATATCGCTGCTCGGATCATGCACTTATCTCTCTCCTGTTCCACTGCAGACAAAGCCCACGATCAGACTAGACACAAGCAATTAAACGCAAACTACCTGAACCAATGTATCGATGTGCTCCGGTCATTCGCTCGAGTGGGAGCAGTGCTGCTCGAACTCGCTAGTCACGACCCGAATCGATCCGATGAGTACCTTTCCTTGGCACAAGACGTGTTCGAGCGAGTGCAAAGTATATGGTCTGGCATCGGACTTGCTCATCTCGCAAGGTACAAAGTCGGAATGGAACTAGAAGAAGTACTGAGTGACTTGTGGACATGCTGGATGGATCGAATCCGTGTGAACCAGCTCGTAGCATCTCGTCAGGAACAAGTACTAGATAGCGTACGCGAGCTCCAGACGTTGCTACCGTACCTCCCTGCTTATACAAATGACTTTCTGGAGATGACAAAGAGAGTGAGTGATAGCTATAAGCAGCAGAGAGATGATAAGAGTCTCGCAGTGTTCACGGAAGAAGTGCTGCGGACATACGAACTCCTCGAGGGAGACATATCCTTCACAAGTGACTCTGATACGCACGCTACGAAGCAGCATATCGTCTTAAATTACTTAGAAACGCTTATTAAGGTAAAAGACGTGGAGCGTGCAGAGGCATGCTTTGCTTTGCTGCCAAACTCGAACGATGCCAAGGCACTAGCTGCCTTGGTAGCAGTCTACGTCCATACAGAGCTGTATGACAAGGCTCGGCGTACACTAGTAGCTCTATTTGAGCTAGGAAACTTACAAGAATCGTTCAAAGGCGTTCGAATGTACGTCCAGGCTTGTCACTATAGTGATAAAGCACTAGAAATCTATCAAGAGCTGCACAAATACCACGGAGCAAAGTCTTTGGAAGTAAGTGTCGAGATGGCATGCAACTTGGTAGATGCAGAAGGCAGAGAAAAACGACGAGTCGCAAGAAAGGAGCTGGAACGTGTAGCTACGTTCATCTGTGATACAAAGAGGTACCAAGTCAAACAGACTTGTGTCGACGTTTTGATGGAAATGTGTGACTTGTGATATTGAATATAGTGAAGGTGAGCACTCGGTTTTACTAGATAAAGTGTTCCATACGATCCTGGACGCGGCACGACGCTGTTTTAACGAGAATGCAACCGAGGTACCATTGTATTATGATGATCTAAAAGCTGCTAACTCACTATACAACCATCAGGAATGCTTGGAGTGGGCAAAGACCGGGTATGACCTCGCCAGGAACGATGAACTCGCGTCCATCTACCAAAGGCAAGACAAGCATACCTTTCGATGCATTAAAACACATTTTCATAACGACATTTACATGTTTCCAGGGTGCTTGCACTCACACACATGAGACTTGGACATCAGGAGCAAGCACTCCAGTACGCAACCCAGGCGCATGCGTGTCAAAAGTC
This sequence comes from Salisapilia sapeloensis, assembly GCA_023334545.1. Lineage (NCBI taxonomy): Eukaryota > Oomycota > Peronosporomycetes > Peronosporales > Salisapiliaceae > Salisapilia > Salisapilia sapeloensis. The sequence continues at coordinate 2,195 of JAADVB010000075.1, forward strand.
CAAGCCTTCGCTCTACTGCCTCTTCCAAGTGACTTTCCACTCCGATCATCCAAATGTCGATGAGCTGCACAATATTCTCAATCAGCTCCAGTCCCGAGATGACTTCCAAATCAAAGACCTCGTGGTCTTCGTGAAAGCTGCAACTGAGATGCAGACCACTGCCGACCGTTCGTTCCTTCTTAAGCTTATGGACGACCTCTGCAGCCACTTGAAGGATGGTAAAGCTGCAAAAGAGAACCTACCAGTCGAGTACATCCTCCAGGACACAGCTCAACTAGCCTACAACTCCATTCTCCACTCGAATACTGATCAAAAGAGTGACTCGACTTCGACAAATACCTTTGCCACCGCCTTTCGACGATACGCACACATACTAGTAGAGCTATCGACTGAGAGTCCTCCACCGTCAGATCAATTTACAGATTTTGCTGCCATCTACCAATGGTTCTACGCCACCAGGTGCGTATATATCCATTTAGACAAGAGCATGTACATCTACTAGACTCTCGAGTAGTTTCATGGTGGGTAAGACGACGGAAGACGCTTCCTTCTTCATTCTAGCTGCCGATATAGCACATCTAGCGTTCATTAGATTAGGAGATAGATCCCCTCTACTAGATCGAGAAGCACAAAGTCTGCTAGCAGCTATTAGCTCCTGGATGAGTCGATTCGAAGAACTAGATCAAACGCAATTACGAAGCATCCTTACGCTCGTGTCGAGGTATGAGCAACTAGTCAAGAGCGACAGGATGGCAGACGATGTCAAGGAGTATCTAGTACGCTCCTAAGAGATCATCCTCATTACTTTTTATAACAGCTCGAGAGTAGACAAAGAGCCATGTTGCTTGCCAAGTACGTCTACTAGAGGCTGAACCGGATGAACTCTTTCAGCTATGCCAGAGTCGTCTACGTCCGGATGTGAAGATATATGAACAGCTAGCAGGCACATCTCTCTTGTATCATGCTGTCTACACAGATCAAGTGCTCATCAGCTTTTTGCCGTTAGAACTCGTTCTCTACGCTATCAAGTTCGAAGAAGCTTTTCATGTACAAGCTACTCCTCATCTCCGTCTACATAAGCTACTCAACTTCATACATCATAGGCACAAGCCAAGTATCGTAAACTAGCCAGTGACCTCTTTCGTCATGCGTAAGCCTCTTCCTTTTACAAGAGTCCAAGTCGTTGGGTTCATTAGCGTTCAATAGTCTCCAGCTTTCACTTCAGCACGACTATGTCTCATCTGAACGAGTCAGCTACCTCTTCCGTCGGCTTATTGACTTGGCCGAATCCAAAGCGTCTGCATACGAATGGTTCCAGCAACTTGTCCAACTGTCCGATAGCATCGCTTTGGACCTAACCGAGGCAGACACGGAGTGGTTTGTCGGTCGTGCTTGGAACATGGTAAATACTAGACATTTATAAGCGTAGTCTGTAGTTATCTAGAGCTTAAATATGTAGGGTGTCCGATGCCATCGCAGTGAGGAAACACCAGACGCCAAGAGGTTCTTGAGTATGGCGCTATCCATCTTGGGTACGATGAGAACTATGACTTGAAAGACTTCTAAGACCAAGCTGACAGACGTTCCATTTATGTAGATAAACATGCCCAACTCTCTAGTCGCATGAAAGCAGACATGCAACAGCAGTACCATCACTTTATCTCGTCTCGACAGTAGCTCTAGCTTCCCTTCCATCTATAACTCCATCCAACGCGCAATCCAACACTTTTTACCAACTCCATAAACTCCATCAGCCTACATGGACATGTACAAACACCCACATACTTTCTAATATGTCTTATGCTACCATACACCCTCGCATGACTGGAGCATGCGGTACACTAGACTGATCGAATATCCAGACCTGATCCATACGGTACGCAATAGAGTGAGTAAGATAGACAGATTAGTTCAAAACTGTCCGAATCCTAATAAACAATCTTCGGTCGAACCGCGTGGCCACGTCCTAGTCTTCCAACTGGATTCCCTGCCTCTTCTTAGGACACCACTTTTGCTCTGCTATCGTAACCATGGACATGTCCAAGGATAAATACCCCGGCGCGTACGTTTCTACTTGATATCGTCTTGATAAGACTACACGTGGACGAAAAGATCGGCCGGAAGGACGCCGAGTCGAGACTGACACGTTTATCCTGCTCATAGCGCGCTTTTGACCAAACACAAGCGTAATATCGCTCTCTGGTCCGGCTTCTTCGTCGTCGTGCTCTTCTGCTACCATCTCTTTAGCGATGGCGACTTCTCTTTCCTCATGGTACGCACTCCCATCATATCTCGTCTAGATACTTTATTAACCCACAAGTAGACATTCGGTGCCTTTGTACGTGCCTTTGGCTTTGGCGTTCTCATCTTCAAAGCCTTCTCCCAGCGCTCTGTTTCAGGTACTTGCATTTGGAGCTACAAGATGGATGGCACATGACAAAATGACATAGGACTATCGCTCAAGACGCTGGAGATCTATGCTTTCGTCTTCATCTTCCGACTCAGCTCCATCCTGCGTTACCAGGGCTACTTGCCATACGACAGTAGCGGCGATTGGCTCTACTCGTTCCTCGAAGTTGCGGCCTTAGCCATGTGCGGCGTCGTCATCTACCTTGTCACTTCCCGCTTTAACTCCACGTACGAGCTCCGATACGACAGCTTTGGCTGGCTACACATTCCCACGGAACTCGGAGCCCTCTACCTCATCGTTCCATGCGTCCTCCTCGCCATGGTACCTAGTCATCCTCATACCAAACACGCCCGACGCTCATTTAAAAAACGTAGCTGATCCATCCGAATTTGAACCGTAACTGGCTAGCAGACGTCGCGTGGACGATTGCTCTGTACCTGGAGGCAGTGGCAATCATGCCGCAGCTCTTTATGTTCCAGAAGAGAGTACGTCACCATCGCTTTCTAGTATGAATAGAAACTAATTTCGATTGTAGGGAGGCGGCGCAGTCGAGTCATGCATCTCGCACTTTGTCTACGCACTAGCGTTCGGCAGTTTCTTGCACCTTGTCTTTTGGTTCTCTTCGTACCATGAGCTAGGCGACAAGGACGCCGGGCAGCACGTCGGGTACACGGTCATCCTGGTCCAGATTGGCCACATGCTCATGATGGCCGACTTCCTCTACTACTACTTCAAGAGCATGACTGAAGGTGGGCCGATGATGCTTCCGACGCACGGCGGGTACATGGCTTAAGGCACTAGTTCTAGCACTTGAATACACGTCCGAAAGGCCTTTGAAATCGTAAAAAAAAGTAAACTGTATTCGTCACCGTCCATTCTTCTTTCGATGCAACCAAAACCATACAAGAACGTTTTGGCTAGATGACAAGCTTAAGATATTTCTTTCATGAAAGAAATCAAAAATGCAGAAACACGAGCCCTTAGTACTCTTCTTCTAGACCGAGATCTAACGTCGAGCGATCAATGTCTGGTCCCAAGAGTCGATCCGCCTTGGCACTCTGCCACAGACCTTCCTGGTTCTCCAGAGTCTTCACGCCGATGCATGTATCACACACGCGATATTTATCTTTCGAGCGGAAGCCAGAAGACAGCTGACGTTGCTGTGCAAGGGCTTCTTGTCCGTCCGGTGCGAATGGAAGATACCGCTTGTGCTTGCGGCAGCTGGAGCAACACGCTCGTCCGCACAGACGGCAGTGGTGGCCTCGACTTAATAGACCAAAAGGTTTCATACACGCCATGCAGGTCTTTTGGATTGCCAACGACACCTTCCTCGGCGGGTGGACGATGAACTGAGCCAAGTAGGCGAGTTGGGGTTGCGTCAATTGGTGCAGCAAGCTCTGTCCGTCGTCATTCCGAAGATCTAAGCGAGCTTGATGATGGACTAGGAATGCCGCCGTCTTCCATAAGTTCTGTGTGACGGCAATGTGCAGTACCGAGTTTCCGTGGGCGTCCACCGTGTCGATGTCGCAGCCGTGCTTGAGCAAGAGACGTACGATGGTCGGTTCATCTTCCTGAGCAGTTAAGACGTGGGCAATGATAGGGAAGATGTTGGTACGGCTCTTTGCCGTCGGGTTGGCACCTCGCCGCAGCAAGAGGGCTACGACGGCTGCCGCATCGGGCGTATTGGATGTCGCGGCAAAGTGCAGCGGCGTGTTGCCATTCCGGTCAGGGCAACTGATCAGCGGCTTGAACTCGGGTGTTGTGAGTATTCGCACGGCTTCTAGACGACCGTATCTAGCGGCGAGATGCAGCGCGATCTGTTGCTGTCGATAAGAAGCCATGGACGCGAGGTCGATGGCTCGACCGTCGTACATGGCGAGTAGCGAGAGTAGGACACCCGGGTCGCCTCTTTTCGCGGCTCGGTGCAGTGCCGTGTACCCTCCATTGTCCGGTTTGTACGGGTGGTATCCTAGCTTCTTCCACTTGGAAGCTGTCGTAATAGAATTCTGTAGACTGGCGCTCTCGCGGATGGAGTGGAGGCCAGACAGGGTTTTTGAAAGGTGTTTGGAAACGTGCTCGCTCGCCTGCCACGAGTGGAGGCGGCGTAGGGTGGCGGGCACTTCGTAGTCCGAGTCCATCGTGGACGTGGACGTGAAGGAGCTTTCATCCCTCGACATTGGTCGAAAGGCTCGTACGACTTGACACCTGTGCGTATAAAATGGCAATGTGCCGTCCGAATCGACTCTAGTCCCAGCCTATGCTGCCGCTTGCTCTTGTGAAAGGGGACTCGTATCAAGGAGCGCTTGATGGCAGCCAAGGTGCGTGACGGGCTCACTAGTCTTCGACTCCAGCGAGAAGAATGAATTTTGCCCTTCTCTTGTTGTTTATATGTGACTGACGCCTGGCTATGCAGTGGGTTCAGGTGATCGAGCGCTTTGTCCGGCAAGGAGCGTCTGCTTCGTACGAGCTCTAGATCCTTTCGACTGCAATGGCGCAGATAACCGAGATAGATAAAACGGTAGGTGACGGCAATATGCAAAGTGTCTACTACCGAGATCTACATGTAAAAGTTCGACAATCGTAGTGCGTACCGGATCCTTCGGTGTAAGTAGCAACATGAAAAATTGGGAATGAGTAACGAGTCTGCGGACGAGAACCAGGTTCTTTAGGAGCATCGAGTCGATGTGTCCAACGTCCTTGTCTTGCATCTCGCAATCTTCGAGAAGCGTTTATCTAGTTAGTTGAATGAGGTCGCATGTAGCCATACGGTAGGTTCACTTGACACGCATCTCATCACAATAAAAATTCACCAGGAGATGCAGATCTTTAGTCGAGCTCTCTCGCTTGGAGAAGCACCACGAACAGCTAGTGTGACTAGCGCATGTCAGTCCACTGCAGACGGTACGTTCGCTGTCGCGAGTGGGGCTGTGCTACGCGTGTATGCTGGCGCGTGCGGCATCCTCCTCCATGAATTCCCGACGCTACATGCTCGCGTCTTGGCCGTGCACTACACGAGCCTACCGGACTGTCTCGTGACACTCGAAAGCGACGGACAGGATCTGCTCGATGCAGAGATCTACCTGTGTGTCTATCACGATTGGCGCCAGCGACAGCGCGTGAGAGGATATACACTTCCATTGGGATCTCTCGAAAGCCCAACCGCCGAGAGATTAGCCAACCGAGTCGCAGTCTGCAGCACGACAGGTCGAGTCGTTGTCGCCACCGGGTCCTCGTTGAACGTATGGCAGTGCAGTCGCGGCTTCTTTGAGCACGTGCTGGAGCTCACAGTCGACTTGACACAGCGATCGGCGTACCATCAGATCGAGTTCGTCGCGATTGATGGAAGCTACCTAGCCTACGGGTCCTCCACTGAAGTGCGTGTGCTAGAGATCCATGTAACAACGACAGAATCAGCGAAAGCTAACTACAGTTCAGTCGAGACGGAGGAACAAGAGGAAGACGGGATGCAACTACGGACACGAGCGGATTTGTACAAGATCCCAGAAGTACGTATTCCTAGCGCCAACTTTGAAGGGGCAGAGGAAGATCCTGTGACAAACGACCGAGATGTGTTCGAAGAGGAAGATCAGGTGCCGCTCGTGCTCGGACGAGATGAAGCGCAGGAGGAACAAGAGATCTTAGCCGGACTCTTGCGACCGACTGACGTGCGTGTGAACCAGGCACAAGGCTACCACGTCAGCAGCGATGGCATGCGGATGCTACTACGACGCTTCGTCCCTCCCAACCAACGACTACAGTCCTTGCGCTTCCTCCCAGAGACCGTGGAAGGCGCCAAAGGTCACGCTCGTTTGCTCGTACAGTCTCGTTGTCATGCTTTTGTCTACTTCTTCCTCTCCGCCGAAGCAGATCTCACGCGCAAGCACATGGCGCGCAAAGTCCTCGGTCGTGGCGATGGTTCATGGGCTGAAAAGCTCCAGTGGTCCGTCCAGCCACGTCGAGAGACGAGTCGTGTCGTTGTCCAATACTCGTTCAAGTCCAGCGCCACGAGTGTCGCAGCTAACAGCAGCTTCCTCTTCGTCGCGACGAGGAAAGAGCTTCAGATATGGACGATTTGGAGTCCATGCCAGTACTTGGCGACGCGAAAAGTGTTTTCCGAGTCGCAAGTGCCGCAACCATCGCAGCCGCAGCTTCTGTCGGTCGTCCCATTACCGTATGCAGCCAAGAGTATGGCAGCATTAGACTCGTATCTCATCCTCCTTCCTCCTCATCGAGAAGAAATGGTTCGAATGAGCGACTTTTACGTCCGATCCGAGAGCGAAGCAGCAGTCGATTTACTTCCAGAGAATGAAATCGACTTAAGGACGCAAGTAGAACCGAAGCGTCATAAAGGCGCGATGCTCGTGCTACAACAGAACGCTCCGTCTGCCATCTTCCAAAACGTCCGCACAGCCATCGCATCTCTTGAGACAGTCGGTCAGAGCCACATTGACGTCCTCCTAAGTCTCTTCTCCCTCTATCGTTTCCGCGCAGATGCGACGTTCCAAAGGAGTAAGAAGAAATCATTGAATGACCAGGAACGAGTAGCATTGCAGGTAGAAACACGGCAGTATGGGAAGCTAGCAAGAGCGAGTGCAGGTGTCCTCGCGCACTTGTTCGTGTCGTCGGAACAAGTGAATTTGTCTCGTGCAGCACACTTGTTCGTCGTGTCAGACGTTCCATCCGAGACGGCAGTGCAGACGCTTGAAGATGTAGAGGGTGTAGACGAAGTAGACGTACAAAAGGGCGTGCAGACGTACCTCGAAGCCTTTGCATTGGCACCAAACGCCGTTGTGACGGACGACTCCTTCCGCACAAAGGTCTTGGAACACTACAAAGCACTCGGATCATCCGATCTTGCGTCGCTGATGCTCCAGTCTCGTCTAGACTGGAGTCCATCCGACCTGGAATTTGCCTTCCAAGCGTTGGAAGGAGATGTATTCGTAGTAGAAGCTGCACGACTAGTGCTGCTAGTCCAAGGTCTCGAGAGCACAGCGTCAGGCGCTTTTATAGATGAGTGTAGTCGTGATAAAGTATCGAGTCAATTGGATTTGTTGCTGGAGAGAGGACGAGAGGAGACGATAGAGCTATGTGTGAAACATCCAGAGCTACTAGAATCGACAGACGGGAAAGGTGTGTCTGTCTTGGCGACTGTCTTACTCGACTCACAGCCAAGTGTGCTGCTCCAAGTGCTGCAAAAGCTATTTGGAACGAACGTAAAGCAGCAGAGAGGACTGCAGCCGACTCTATTATACTGTCTACAGCTACTGGGCTCCACTGCAGCCGATAGCGTCCAACGCATCTCGCACTGGATGAACGACAAGGATGCAGTCGTGGAGGCTGCGTTGGATGGCTTCAAGGACCAAGATCTGGCGCTACTAAGCTTCCTCCTCTATGTCCTAGGAGAAAGAAGTCACGTCCAAGAGCTCGTGGATACGAGCCAAATCCCAGACGAAGACGAGGACGTCACGATGCTCTACCAAGCAGTCGCGACCGAGACACTCTTGATCGGCATGGCACTGAGCCACCATCGCGACTGCCAAGATGAAACAATTACGCATCTACTGCCGTCTTCAACTGACGTAGAAGAGCAGCCTGCATGGGTCCAGCAGCTTCTATCAACGCAAGAACCTGCCAACCTGCATCCGCTATTCACCAGGATGCTACAGTTGATGCAGCACCATGGCAACGTCCTCCCACAACCTCTAATCAACGTATACGAAAAAGGCTCAAGCTCTCCGTTCTCGACACTCGTCGCACTCCTGTCGTTCCCTATGCTCTCTCGCACTCAAGATGCCCTACGTCTACTCTACACTCGACAAGACTTAAAGAAACTACTGCTTCCGTATGGAAAACACTTTTGTTCGACTCTAGACGAATGGAGGTTACTGCTCGAGATGCTAGCAGACGATGACCGGGACGAAGAACAGGTGCTGGACCAAGTGCTCACGTACATTTGCTCGACACTCGGACCAGAGGAGCTTGTACAAGTGCTGCCGGAAGACGGAGATCTCGGGAGGTACATGGAGACATTGGAGCTCAACGTACGTCTGCAAAAGGCGCATGACAGTCGTCGTAGTCGACAGCCAATGCACTCGTTCCGTCAGCCACTCGTCATTCCGTAATCGGCGGCAACGAAGTGTCCACGAGTGTCGAGGCACTTAGACCTCGGTCTTCTAGTAACTTGGTAATCGTTTCAATGTACTGCTCTCTCGTTAGTCTTGTGTCTATCATTTACAATAAAGAAAACAACGTACCGACGTACGAAGTGTTCGGAAACCACGCTTGTGGCTAGCGCGATGGGAGATATGGAAGTGGACGACCCACTTGGTCATCGGTTCAAGCGCAATGAGACTTTCATTCCCTCGCGCACGTTCAATGAGACTATCCTCTTCTCTCAAATTCAGATGCAGAAGGTCCTTGGACTTTTCAGATGCGGCCACGGAGCTTGGGTTTCTCGTCAAAGGATTCTTCTCTGGTTTCTTATGAGCAAAAGCTGCTTCTAGCTGTAGTATCCGGTCTAGATCCTGCATGAACGCTCGGACTTGTGATGTACTTGCGTGGGCAGGAAGGCGGATACGTAGCTGGAGACGCCAGAAGTAGGACTGGATGACGGTAGTAGCTAGCGATACGGTTTGTCCCGCAGGAATGTAGAGCTTGGAGTCGTCATCCGTTGTGACGACGAGGAAACCTAATGGAGCGTCGCTTATGCTTCCTTGGCTCGTGCCGGGCAGCTGAATGCGCGTATCGATGTGCAGCATGTTGGAGAGGAACATGTAGTGCCCACCCATCACGTTCCGGAGCTAAGTAAAAGACTTAGCAAGAGGATAGCAAGATGAGAAAGAGAAGAAATGTACGATTGGGAGTGTCGCGACGGATATACATAGGAAGAAGGCGGATGAAAAGACAAAGCGCAGTCGCTCGTCCTCTCCGATGAGCGTATCTAGGTAATACGTGTAGACTACGAGCACAAGGAAGATGATCTTGGCCATCTATTACCACACGCATTTCAGCATATATACATGAGTAGCTTGTGCATCAAATAGTCCGTACGGTTGACCCTTCCTCCAGTAGCGTGATACGGCCAGCTTTATCCGCGTCCGACATTTTCGGTCGCTCTTCCTCGGCTTCCTCATGCTCTATTTTCTCTGTCTCTCGACGAATGATGTACTAGATCAATGTTGTAAGCTTCCTACCAGGTACGACAGATCTATAGGTATCGTACCGCCCGGAGGACATTAAATACAGCGTCCAGCCAAACGACGAGACAGATGCCAAAGCCCCAGGAAGGCCATTGACACAGGATTTTGTCGAGATTCGACGCCTTGAGCGATATCCAGAGCATGCCTGTGCGAAACAAAAGGGCCGTCTGCCACCGCCCAAGCCGCTTGGCATCATCCGGCCATCGCCAGCTCCGAGGACTGCCTTTACGAAGGATAAAAAAGATAATCCGAGTAATCGGGTCCGTGAGCACGGTCGAGAGTGCAACGAGGACGAGTGCAACGTAGGACTGCCACGCCCCACTGGCTTCCTTCCACCAATCCCCCCACCTGTCCATTCGGATGAGGCAAATATCACCCTCCGTGAGCTCCTCGGTGGTCATACTACCCTCCATGATCGATCCCTTGTTTTGAATCGTTTCAAAAGCGTGATTATTGGTGTCCAGAAGCGAGATGAGTACGCAGCGAGGGAACGTAAAGAAGCAGCGAGCGCCGAGGCATCAGAACTCGTTCGCTTTCAGACATAATCCCAAGTCGAAGAAGACGCAGAAGATTCTCGCTGCGCCAATTCAAGGACTGTGCGAGAAATGCCATGCGCAGATTGAGTGGCGGAAGAAGTACCGCAAGTATAAGCCATTGACACAACCTGCGACTTGGTACGATTGGACATGTAGACTTTAGATGCTTCTGTGGCTTATGACGGTGGAATGTAGTGCGGACTGCCATCAAAAGACCGTCAAGGCGGCATATCACACCCTATGCGAACCATGCGCCAAGGTACGTCGAATTACAATTCATTTCATTTAGCTAGTACTCAGTCTACACTACAGGCTCGAGACGTGTGTGCCAAGTGCTGTGAAACGAAGGAGATCGTACCAAGGTACTAGCACATCTTTCGCCAGTCTGATTCGCCATCTAATCCTGTCCGTAGCGCCGAAGAAGTCGAAGCAGAGCAAGCCCAGCAAGAAGAAGAACAGGCTGAATTGATCAAAGGCATGTCCGAACGAGAACGCCGAGCCTACCTTCGCGCGAACGGCATCGAACGCGTGGCCACCAATGTCGACGACGAGGACGAGGACTTGTAGTTCGAGTCGTGTCGTCCGTCGTCGTAGAGATAGCTTACGTCAACATTTTTTACTTTCAATCATACTCTTTTTTCCCCTGTACTTGCGTCTAGCTCATCCAGCTAGACCACCGTACTACTTTGCCTTGACGTCCATGTAGCGCATGACAAGCAGCTACTTCAGACCTGACGCTTGCTGACGTCACTTGTGTCGGACGTAATCAGGGACACATGATTCCGACGTCACGCACTTGGCCTATTAAAACGAGACACATGCCGACAATAGCTGGTGGGCATCACAATTCCTTTCGCATCGTACGCCCCTGCACGTCTCGTTGGAGGTATGGACAAGACACAGGCACCACCACCGCTCTTCGAGGAGGTCCCAAGCCTCCGGTTCCTCTACCCGTTCGAGTGGGAACGCAATTGGGTACGTACAATCGACAAAAGATGCAATTGACGAGACTGACGCAGGACTATGCAGCGCGTCGGCGGACAAGTCGAGTTTTGCCGAGAAACGCTGCCGCATGCCGTTGCACTCTGTGCTGCCTATGCCATCCTCTGCTTCGTAGGTCAGTGGATCATGCGAGACCGCAAGCCGTTCAACCTGCGCATGTACGTCTCTTGTGATGCCTCCCTCGTCCTGCATGCCCAACTCACTCTTCTCTTGTCTGCAATAGCCCGCTCGCATTGTGGAACCTCGGGCTAGCCGTCTTTAGCTTCATCGGAAGCATCCGCACAGCCCCTTTCCTGCTCAACAGCCTCTACCGCCGTGGACTCTACTACTCGGCGTGCACACCGCCGATGGAGCACTACGGTCAAGGCCCGATCGGCTTGTGGGTGACGCTCTTCATCTTCTCCAAGGTGCCAGAGCTCGTCGACACGTTCTTCATCGTCATCCGCAAGAAGCCGCTCATCTTCCTCCATTGGTACCACCACATCACCGTCCTGCTCTTCTGCTGGCATGCATTCGCGACGCTCTCGGCCAGGTATGCATCCTCTTGTTGACGCTTGCCTTTGCCCATACTAACCGCTGCATGCAGCGGACTCTTCTTCGTCGCGATGAACTACACGGTGCATGCGATTATGTACTTTTACTACTTTTTGACCGCTTGCGGCTACCGCCCCAAGTGGGCACTAGCTGTCACCGTGTTCCAGCTGAGTCAGGTACGTTCTGTTTAACATGATTCCGTCCGCCACTATGCTCATCGTTGTGGATTGTATTGGCAGATGGTCGTCGGCGTCTTCGTCTGCGGCGCCAACCTGTACTACATCAACAAGGGCTACGACTGCAGCATCGACCGAGACAACCTCAAGTGGGCTGTCCTCATGTACTCGAGCTACTTTGCACTCTTCCTCAAGTTCTTCCTCGAGCGCTACTGTTTGCGTAAACGCTCCTCTTCGCCGACGTCTAAGAAGTCCAAGGCCGAGTAGAGCTTTCCATCGACCAAGCTAGCTCCTGCTTTCGACCCTGTAGCACTGCTTCCCATTTTCCAAGAGACGTACTAGAACCCTCGTCTTGGTGACGTCGCTTAAGCTCCAGGGCAAATAGATTTTTGAAACCTCTCGCTACCTGGCCTTACGCTTGCTTTGCCACCAGCTCGAATGAAAAGATCAGCCTTCAGACGCTGACTCGAGCTTCGTCACCATCTTTTCATGCTTTTCTACGAGACGCCTACCACCCGTTTGTATCACCTACGTCGCTACTAATCTGCACCGCAACAGGTGATCTAACACGCAAGCTCGCCCAGATCAACCAGAATCCGATTCGCCTCGCCCCCGAACACAACACATCCTCATCGGAATGGAGCAGTCGCACAAGACGCCCTTGCTCTTCGAAGAGGTCCCGAGCCTACGCTTCCTCTACCCGTTCGAGGCTGAGCGCAACTGGGTACGCTATTTATGCTTTAAAATCCCCGTTTTAAATCTAATTTGTAACTTTTGCTGGACCACAGCCACTCGGTGGACAAGTGGAGCTCGTCGCCTCCACCCTCCCGCATGCCATCGCCCTCTGTGTTGTCTACGTCCTGCTCATCTTTGGCGGACAATGGTACATGCGCGACCGTAAGCCCTTCGATCTCCGTGTGTACGTATCCAAGCATTACATATGCATATATCATGTCATCTCATGCTTGTCATCAGACCGCTGGCGCTTTGGAACCTCGGGCTAGCTGTCTTCAGTTTCATCGGTAGTCTCCGTGTCGTCCCGTTCTTGCTGAACCACATCTACCGCCGTGGACTCTACCACGCGTCCTGCGGCCACCCATTGGACAACTATGGCCACGGTCCGATCGGCTTGTGGGCGACCTTGTTCGTCTTCTCGAAAATCCCAGAGCTTGTGGACACTCTATTCATCGTCGCTCGCAAGAAGCCGCTCATCTTCCTCCACTGGTACCACCACATCACCGTCCTACTCTTCTGCTGGCACGGATACGCGACGCTGTCTGCTAGGTATCTTCCATGGCTGCAATCTTCCTCCCTCCCGATCTAACCGTTTATTATTGTCTAGTGGACTGTTTTTCGTCGCGATGAATTACACGGTGCATGCCGTCATGTACTTTTACTACTTCCTCACGGCATGCGGATACCGTCCGCGATGGGCGTTGGGTGTCACCGTTCTCCAACTGAGTCAGGTATTTTCTCTACTTTCCATCTCTACAGACTCTATGCTAACATAAACTGTTTTTATCTAGATGGCTGTCGGTGTGACTGTCTGTGGCCTCGACCTGTACTACTTGAACAAGGGCTACAAGTGCAGCATCGACACGGACAACCTTAAATGGGCTGTCATCATGTACTCGAGCTACTTTGCGCTCTTCCTCAAGTTCTTCCTCGAACGCTATTGCTTCAGCAAACGGTCATCCAATGCATCGAAGCAGAAAAAGGTTGAGTAGCATGTGTCTTAGTCCGATCCTTTCCTTTCGTTAGCAGTACAAGAGAAATAGATCGTCGTGATAGCTTCTCCTTTGTCATTGTTTGCGTCATGATTTTTGAAGTTGATCGCAACCTTTCAAGATGCCTACATCCTCCCCTCCGTATAGTAACAAGACCAAGGACCATGGACGAAGCAGAGTCGACCAAGCACATCGATGTGGACGAAGGAACGTACTGGGGACGCGTACGCAAGAACCTCGACATGCTAGATGTCCGCATGGCATTCGTTACGCCACACCAATTACAAGATGCTCTTCGTGTACTCGAAGACAGACGTACGCCATATTGTGTCATTCGCCTTTCAAATCCTCTCACGCTTCCTAATCACATGTAGAGAACGGGGAGATTGTAAGCGACGAGGAATATGCCAAGGCAGCTAAAATCAAGCGGGGGATCATCCATCCCGACACAGGTACATTGAAAACGTATTTACACTATCTTTCCAGTCCCATGACGAGTGTCCACAGGAGAAGCCGTCTTTGCACCGTTGAGAGCATCCATGATCGTTCCGATGAACATGCTCATGGATGGCGCTATGCTCTTGGCACGTACCTCCACACAGACCGTGTTCGCGCAGTGGCTCAATCAGACGTACAATGCGCTTCATTACTATGCCAATCGCAATGCCACCAACCACGATTCGGCACAGCAGCGACTCGTTGCGTATGTTGGCGCGACAGCCAGTTCTGTTGCTGCTTCTCTCGGTATCCGTGCCTTGGCCAAGCGTCGACAGTCGCCACTCCTTGCTCGATTCGCTCCCTTTGCTGCCGTCGCGGCTGCCGATTTGCTCAATCTGTCGGTCATGAGGCAAAGCGAATTCATGATCGGAGTCAACGTGTACGATGAGAATGGTGACTGGATTGGGAAGAGCAAACGTGCCGGTGCATTGGCAGTTGGTTCTTGTATCGCAGGTCGAATTTTCGCGGCTGCTCCGATTCTAATCGGACCTCCATTGATCATGCAGCGACTGGAAAAGCGACCGGCGTTCATCAAGAGGCCGTGGCTGCGAGTACCGACTCTCCTAGGTCTAGTGGGACTCGCCATCCAGTGCTCCGTGCCGCTCACGTTTGGACTGTTCCGACAGACGGCACAAGTGGAAGCGCACCACTTGGAGAACGATATCGCGCGTGCAACGAGGAAAAAGGATGGTAACCCAGTGCACTTGGTCACGTACAACAAGGGCATCTAGAACGTCTGGATCTGTAGATACGACGTGTGGAACGATAGACGTGGTTTTTGCCAAACGAAAAGTATTTATAGTCTCTTGATTTCCATTTCTCTCGATCGACCATGGAGGAAGAGTTCTCGGCCGAGAATGCGTTTAAACAGCAAGTGGATACGCTTCAGGCCGAGTGTCTTCAGGCACGAGTGCTCCAACTCCAGGAAGAGAACGATACGTTCCGGTCACGACATGATAAACGAGAGCAAGAGACGCATGAGTTCGTCGCTTACTTTCAAAAAGAGCTGCAGGCGAGAGACCGACAGATTAGCAAGTTAACGGAGGAGATGGCTGCGTTGAAACTCAAGCACACGCTAGCGCTTGAAAATGTGACGCAGACAAAGGACGGTGTGATCCAGCAAATGCAGTTACAGCTTTCTACGAAAGAGGAAGGGTACCAGGAGCAATTACGAGAGATGCAGGAGGAACTAGTGCAGCTCGAGAGGTTCCAAGACGTCAAAAGTACGATTGAGTCCAAGGTGAAAGACCTTGAGAGTCAATTGCTTAAGGAAAAGGTCCAAGGGAAGGAAAGCTTGGAAATGCTGGAGCGCAAGTTCTTGGAGGAACAGTCAAAGCTCCGGAAGGAACATGATAAAAAGATGGAGCAGGTACGACAGCAGGCGACGGAGGATGCTCGACAAGGACTGGATGCAGAAACCCGGAAGATCATGGCTGATAATCGGAGGATGGGCGAAGAGCTTCGCTTCCAACTGCAGATGACCGACGAGCTGCATCAAGAGAAGGCAAAATTGGAACAGGAACACAAGCGCTTGGTAACAGAGATAGATCTGGCACAGTCCAAGGAACGAGAGTACGCCTTACACTCGCAACGCCAAGCTCGAGAGATCAAACAGCTTCGATCCAACCTCCGTGATCAGGAGAAGCGAGCGAGCTCGACACTATCGGACATGCAAAAGGAACAGCAAACAGCAGCGCTACAGGCTGAGCGAGACAAGCAGGAAGCGACGATGGATGCCGACGGACTGCGGAGGTTACTACAACTAAAGAATCGAGAGCTACGAAACCTAAGGCGGCTGTCCCAGACGATACTGGATCAGCGTACAGACGTCGAGCAGTTCTTCCTAGATGCCTTGGCGCACGTTCGGAAGCAGATATTGGAAGAACGCAAAGCGAAGCGAGAGGAGGATCGAAAACGATATGAATCTGAAATGACAAGGGCAAATGGCGGAAAGACGCCTGTCAAGTTTCCACCGCTGCGATCCCATTCGACTCCTGGTCCGAAAGACGAGATGAAAGTGGACATCCGGCAGTTGTCATGGGAAGACAGGGAGCGAGTGCTACGACTCGTCTTTGCACGTATCAATGGAAGCAAGAGCATGGCCGCGACGGCACCTCCATCTCCACGAGAAGATCGCATCGCGAACCAAAGTAGCGAGAGCGTGTATTATACAACGGAGCCGTCTGGATACCTGGAAGCAGTAACCGAGACCGAGTAGGATAGTGCCAACATGCACATGTCTTCAACGTCTGCGCATGCCATTGAACTCTAGGACAAGTACGAACTAACTGGCCGTGAACAAAATACGTACATTACTCCTGCACATTCTCTTCCTATCACTTTTCTATCAAACGTACCTTTAAGAGTACGCGACTCGTTGGTCGTTCACCTGTTCGTCGTCCGATTCATACCGTAGCGGATCTTGGAACAAGTCGCCTCCGTGCGTCCACCGCGTCTGGTCTCGCTTACTATCTCGCATGGACGACGGACTGGACACTTCCGTCCCGTACGAGTGGTAGAGAGATGTCCCCAATAACGTCTCATCGTGGTGCTTGTCCGTAGCGTTGATGATGTGGAAGACGCCAAAGTCTGGTAGTTTATTACTATTTGATGAACGATGTCGAGGGGCTGCGACACCTCCGACCTTGGTCGTGATAAGACAGAGGAGCAGAACGGTCGGGAGGAACTCCCAGAAACAAAAGAAGACAAAGCAAGCAAACGTCGTGACGCGGCCATTCATATCGAGTTGGTTCCAAATGCTCAGAAACCAGTTCTGAGACGTCGCCAAATCCCGAACGGACCGCGTGAAGAAGATGACGAACAGCAAGACGTTGATGATCGCGAGACTCTGTCGCGTAGAAATATTAGTGGAAAGAGCAAAACCGTTTTGTGGAGCCATGTACTCTGGGTTTGGAGATCAACAGACGTCGACGCTTCCAACTTTCCACCTACGTCACATGCCTATAAGCAATGTACTAGACAAAAGTGCAAAGGATGTACGTACATTGGCCATTTTCCATCCAAAGAAACCGAAAAGAAAGGAGAGGAGGAAGAAGGAGATGGCAGAGTATGCTAGCTGGATACTGACGTCCGAGACTTGGGAAAACTCTTGGTCGTATTCATCCTACATGACTCAAACGGTTGGTGACCTTTGCTGGTGAGACTACTTGTCAGCAGCTTTAGCAGTGATGATGACAACATACTCCGTACTCGATCGCAGCATTGATATCGTCAGACAATGTGAATGCCCACACGACAGTGAAGACACCTGCGAAAGAAATAGAGTCAGAGACGCTATCAACACGACTTCGTTCAGATAGTACCCATGGATAGAGATAACGCCAGGTATAGAGGTATACATATTCTTCTCCACCGAGTTCTCCACTCTTTCCCCGTCAACACTTGTATGTAGAAGAGCACGAGGAGAGAAAAGCTCGCGAATCTGTCCGTGCCGAGTGCATCGATACTCGCAATTAAGTCCTGTACAAAAGGTCGTAGCGTACTACTAGGCAACGTACTGAAGTGGCGTTGGCAGCCAATACAAGAGGTACAGCTCGAGATACGTCATGCTATCGCGAGTCTGGAGGATGACCCAGTAGGCCGCTCGAACGAGCGTCCAGAGGAGGCAGAGCGTATAGAAGCTCGTGGACCACGACAAGACCTTGTTCTTGTTCAAGAGTGATGCCAAGAGACGTGTGAGCAAGAATAGGAACAAGGCGATGCACATGGCTGTCAAGAGGAGCGCATAGATCGTAGGCGCCGGCCCCGTTCGATCGCCGCCACGCTCGCTCATTTTAGCTTGTCAACAAAATAGCATCACACCCTCTCCATACAAAGTATCTATCAAAGATACAGAATATAATGAGACGTATCTTAAAGAGTCGTGATAATCAGATGGATAGTGCATCAAGCCAAGTCTGTTGGTCACGACGTCAGTTCCTCGATGCTGTGCATGAAGGTCAAGCGGCAGTAGAGAAAGAATATACGTATATTAGAATCAACTTCCTTGTGTTGCTTTCTTTCTGCTACCCATGGTCTAGTCCCATATGATAGATGTCAACTTACTTTCGAACGTATCGACGGATGACATCCAGGAGCGGACGAAGACGACGACGCTGCTCGGCATCCCCTGAAGCTGTTGCGAGGTAGTCATCTGCCAAAGAAAAATCAGTCAAGTGGTATCTCACTCAATTGTAATGCATTATCACCTTGGAGGTTGCGTAGAGCTGTAATCGTCTCGGATGAGTCGATGTACTGCTCCTAGAGGTAAGCGTTAGCATTCCAAATAGGTAGAGTCTATCAGACGTAAGCTTACTGTATGCGTTTGGAAGTCTTCCGTATCACATAGTAGAGCCAAGGTCTCTGCGCCAGTCAAGACCGTCGCATGGCCGAGCAAGTGCCCGTTCGAGCTCAGGTGCATGGCTAGTAGAGCAAGCACGCGTTTCTCCTCAATAAGTGGCATGATCCTAAATGTAGAGTACGTTAGCTGCCTAACGCATCGCAAGTGTAATCACTAGGAAAGATGACCTCGATTCGTCGATCGACTCTAGCTGCTTGCAGAGTCCCCATAGAAAGTGGACGACCGTCACTTCCTGACAGTTGTCCACATCCCGATTAGCAAGGTACTACAGGACGGTGTAGACAGTTAGCAATGGTTGTAGAAGGTGATAGAATAGATATGAAACTACCTCTGGGTTCTCCAGACTGTACGACAGCACGTCATGGATGTACTCGATCAAGAGCGGCAGGTCGGTCGTTTGTACTGCTTCTTGGTGGAGCCACGCGTTCTTTAACGTCATGCCCATCCCTCGCTCGAACTTGGCCATGTTCTCCATCGTCGAGTCCTGCTCAAAAGGAATTTTCATTGTATGAATGTACTCGACGTTTGTGTACGCTCCCATCGTACCTTGATATTTCCTCGCTCTAGAACGCGTTTCAAGTAGTCATTATAGGCGACGAGGTTCCGGAGACATCTACACTCGTTGCGTCATAAGCAGAGATAGCAAGATCACGTACATGCGATAGTATACAGATTCAGTTTAGCGTCTTCGAGTAAATAGCTACGTCTAGCAAGTGAGCATTCGTCCGAATGGTAATGTCGATCAAAAGCGAAATTACCGGAGTGCGAGCTCTTCACATTCCCACAGTGTGGCATCCGGTCGTTTTGGAAGCGAACGTTCCTATGCATGAAAAACATCCGAATGATCGACGCAATCTTATCAAGACTACAAATCCTACCATCTCTGTAATATCGCCGATACGTGCTATCTGCTTTGCCATCTCGATCCAATTGTCCGTGAGCACGGGATAATCAGCCTACAAAGCCATGAGCTCTGGCTTACCACGTCTACAAACACAAACGCACCATGAACCGAACATGCGCCCTCAGATCCGCGGCAAGCTTGGCTGAAAGCTGCTCAAAGTTATCCGTCGCGTGCTTGGACGCATAGTGGTTCTTGCGCGTACTCGCCATGGTGGAGCCGCACGCCCTTTCAAGATCGTTTAACCGGTTGAAACCCTCCTGGCGTCGGCATTTGATTGGTGGAAAAGGATGTCCGGCGTGGTGCATAGCATACAAAAGTCAAGTGAGACGAAAGGAGAATTTGAGCGGAGATACGAGCATGGAGTCGCGTGGGGAGATGAAGTCGCTCGACGCCCAAGTCGAGCGCTTGCGACATGCCGAGAACTTGACCGAGATGGAGGTCTATGAGCTGTGCCAAAAGGCCAAGGAGATCCTGTCGGCCGAAAGCAACGTGCAGCCGGTCAAGTGCCCCGTCACGGTCTGTGGGGACATCCACGGTCAGTTCTACGATCTCCTCGAGCTCTTCCGGATAGGCGGCAACTGCCCTGACACCAACTACCTCTTCATGGGCGACTATGTCGACCGAGGATACTACTCTGTACGTACAAGCGTCATATCCGATCGAATAGTATATACTGACTTGTTTCCTCCTAGCTCGAGAGCGTGACGTTGTTGGTGGCACTTAAGGTCCGCCACCCGGAGCGCATTACGATCCTCCGAGGCAATCACGAGAGTCGACAGATCACACAGGTCTACGGGTTCTACGACGAGTGTCTGCGCAAGTACGGCAATGCCAACGTCTGGAAGTACTTCACCGACCTCTTCGACCACTTGCCCATGACGGCGCTCATTGAAAACCGCGTCTTTTGCATGCACGGCGGACTCTCGCCTTCCATCGACACGTTGGATCACGCGCGCGCGCTCGACCGAGTGCAGGAGGTGCCGCACGAAGGACCCATGTGCGACCTCGTGTGGTCCGACCCGGATGACCGGTGTGGGTGGGGCATCTCCCCTCGTGGTGCCGGGTACACGTTCGGCCAGGACATTACGGAGCAGTTCAAACGCAGCAACGGCCTGACGTTCATCGCGCGCGCCCACCAGCTCGTGATGGAAGGCTACCAGTGGACGCACAACCGCGGCGTCGTGACCGTCTTCAGTGCGCCCAACTACTGCTACCGCTGCGGGAACCAGGCAGGACTGATGGAGATCGACGAGGTGATGTGCGACCGGCAGGGCGAAAAGGTGTACGACACGTGCAAGTTCATCCAGTTCGACCCAGCGCCACGTGATAGTACGTTCAACGAAAAGAAGCGTACGCCCGACTACTTTCTCTAGTCTCAAGGATCACAAGAGCTCTTTTACCTCTACTTTTTACCTCGATTGGACTCTTGCACTAGCTAAAACGCTTCGGAACGTTCTTGTTTTTTCACTCGATACGACTCTCTTCCTTGTCTACTTGTTCTCTCTTCCCGACAGCATACCTACGTAGTCGAGGCAGGATACTCGTCATCTTGGCGTCTTGTACCACCTTTTCCATCGCGACATATACTTCCGATGCATACTTTGGCAACGACCCGCCGTCTTCATGCAACAGCGTAAACGTCTTAACGAGCTCTACGACCTCACTCTTGGTCTCACAGACCTCGATCAGCTTGAGCATGTGGTCGGAAGAAATCGGGATACCTTCGCACTCCATGTTGTACGCCACTGCGAGGGTGCGTAGAGGTAGACGAGCGAGGAGCCCGACGTCGATCAGAGCGCTGTACAGTTGTTTATCGAGCCTCGGCACGAGCTGCATGAAGGAGAAGCACACTTCGATGCCTTCGGAAGTGTACAGCGCCTGCATCGTAGACGTAGCAAACGCATGGTCTGGAGACAAGTCTCTCGCTCGCATCTCTTCCAATACTTTCAATATCCCATGCACGTCTCCCGTCGCGCCGTATAGGACAGCGGCAGGAGTGAAGGCTTGGACGTCTAGCTCCAGCTCCGATCTCGACAGCATCGACTGGAAGAGCACTTGCATGTCCTCTGTGCTGCGACGATGAGAGCATGCTGCCTGGAGAGACGTGAAGACCTCGAGCGTCGGGGAAACATCAAAGTCTAGAAAGTCATGCAGCAGCGCCATGAGCTGCGAGATAGACTCATTGCGATGACTGTCGACCATCGCGAGCATCGTCACGGCGTCTGGCTCGACGCCTCGAGACAGCATGTGCTGGAAGAGCTCTTTCGCTCCTTCTGCATCTCGAGCGTCAGCATAGCAACGTAATGCGTCGTTGAAAACGAGACGAGGGAGGTGCCAGTTGGGAAAACGCTGCTCCGTTAAAGACAATTCGTCCAGCACGTGCTCCAACATGGTCGTGTCATGCGTCTGGCGACAGTAGGCGATGGCCAGGCCATACCCAGCATCCTTGGCACACCCGTCGTGGATCATACGACGATAGATCTCCTTCCACTGGCGCCAGTCCTGTAGCTCTCGACAGGCCACGAGAGCACTCACGTACATGTTCTCATCCATCCGAACGTCTGGTGTCTCATCGCGCAACGACGATAGGTGAGAGTAGACGCGTAGAGCATCTCGTGGGGACTGGCGGGAAAAGTACTGGAGAGCAGACGCGTAGGTAGAAGTCAGATAGGATGCGTCTGAACGAGAGTGCTTATGCTGCGCACGAGTGGCCCAGTCGAGGAAGAGAGGGAGGATGCTTTGGGCGTACGGAAGCTCGAGTTTAGCACAAGAACGAAACAAAGATACGAAGGCGAAACTCTCGTGGTGTCGAGTATCAAACGTCGGGTGGTCGTGGAGCTTACGAAAGACTTGGACGACGCCCTCGTGCTTGTCTTGAGCGTACAGGTGGTACAGCACCGACGAAGCGATCTTTGGTGGGAGCTTGTGCATACCTGTGGACTTGCCTACGTTGCTCAAGTAGAAATCTAGGAGAAAGGTGGTGGATGGGACGTCGCCGAGCTTGCTACAGCCATTCAGGAGATTGATGAGGATGGACGAAAGGACCTCGGGACCGGCATGCGCTTTCAATCGGTCGAGCATGCTGTTGAGATAGCGATTCGAACTAGCGCCTCCCTGTCGGACCGTCGTGAACAGCATGTCTGTCCATAACTGGATGCCCCCACTCGATGGCTCTGACGCGAACAGGTACTCGACGAGCCACTCGGCGTTCTTCCCATCCTTTTGTCGAAATCTATTTTGCAGAGCAATACTCCAAACACGTTGGTCTGTCTTTGCCATCACTTCGACCGGATCAGCCTTCTCTAGCTTGCGTAAGACGCTCGAAATGAGCCCCGGGTCTGCTCGTGGTGAGAAAAAGTGCCGCATTTCGTCATTGGCAAAGCGCATCCGTCGCTTCCCGCCTTTGCGAGGACGGACACTACGACCAGTACTTTCATTTCGAACTAGCAACGCAGTCGTGTGCGTACTAGTCCGTCGAAGAGGACGCAGAGCAGCGTGGAGTGCGTCCATCATGCTCTGGTGTCGGCCTTGGTATCCTTCACGCGACCTTCCTGGAACCTTTCGAGAAAGTTGATGGAAGGTCGCGTGAAGGATCGACTTCCAGCATCGACCGGAGGATTAATCAGGAAGAGCTACGACCATGCCACCACTTTCTCTACGCATCAGGTACAAGGATCTAGTGTATACAATGTAATTATAGAAGATATGAACCCCCTATGTTTGTATTTTGATAGTAAACTACGCAATATTGAGTACAAGCCTCTACCAGCAGAGCAGAGCTATGATCAATTGCAAGTGACGAGAGAGAAAGTAGAAGGTCAGCTCGTAGCTGCCAATACGCAAAAGTTCGCTTTCCCACATCAATCCGACGGTAGGTTTTCATAGTTACATTTCTCAAGTATACTGCAGAAGAGATCGTAACATGGATAGAGAGTAGGTGGAGGAGCTATCCAAGTCAAGCTTCTACAAGACGTAGGAAAGGAGGCTTCGTTGACGGTATCCATCTCTCCTCCACATCACCCTTCTTGCCTCTCAACTGATATAATTATCGAGACAGCCTCCTCTAGTCCGAGCTCATCGACAGAAGGTCACAGCCCTCTCGTTCTCTCCCTTTGACGAGCAGCTCCTGGCTTCGGCAAGCGCCGACACGACCGTCAAGGTACTCCACAGCCTACTCTTACGCCCCTATCCAATATACAAACCAATAAATTACATGTACTGCATGAATTAGCTATGGAAACTTCCGTCGAAAGGTCTGGAAACCGACGTGACGGACGCGTCTGCTGTCTTTCAACCCCCAGGTTCATCCGTCGGAGGCCTCTCCTTCCACCCGTCTGCAGCTAACGTCCTCGCTGCGTCATCATCCACCAGTCTCTTGATATACGATCTCGAGAGCCAACAAGAGTGCTTCTCTCTGTCTAGTCCTAGTCCCATCACCTCCTTTACCTGGAGCTACGACGGAAGCTCCCTCCTCTCCTCGACATCCGACCGTAGTATTCAACTAGAAGATCCTCGACATGCCGACAAGAGCTCTACTCCGATCGTCTCAGAAGCGCACTCTGGTCGACTATCCATACGTGTCGTCTGGTGTGGAGATAAAGACCACTTCTTATCCACTGGAAGCGACAAGATGATGCAGGAGAGAGAGATCAAGCTCTGGGATCCTCGAAACACGTCCAAGCCTCTGCATCGAGAGCGACTGGACAGCAGCATCGGATCTCTCATGCCCATCTTTGACGAAGACCTCGGACTCGTCTACCTCATCGGCAAAGGCGATCGGAGCATGCGACTCCTGGAAGTCGACTTACAACGATCTCCTGGTCTACACCCACTGCAGCATCTAAACCTCCCACACATGAATCTCGCTGCGAATCTACTTGCTAAAGCTACGTGCGACACGAACGCTTGTGAAGTAGGAAAGCTCTTGAGCTTATCTGATCGCCGATGTGACGTCCTGAGCTTCCGAGTGCCGAGAAGGAATGGTGAGATGGAGTTCCAGAGCGATTTGTATCCAGATACGAGAGATGAGGAAGCTGCGATCACTTGTGAAGAGTGGAAGCTAGGGGCGAACGCGACACCAAAGAAGAGGAGTGTGCAGCCGACGCCCAGGAAGGAGAGCAGTGGACAGGTCTTTGGAGGCCAAGCGGTGCAGTGGGGAGCTACTTCAAAGCAAGCGTGGACAAAGCCGGACTGGAAACCGGCCGATGCTAGTGCCAAAGTGCCGAGTCAAAGCAGTGGCGGTAGTGGATGGAACTCCAAGGCGACGATGTGGAATGCAGCACCGACGACCAAAACACTTCCGAAAGCGTCTGGATGGGGAGCTCCGTCCAACGCTTGGACCTCTAATCTCTCGAAAGAGAGCCCTAAGGAGCAGGTAGAGGAGACAAAGGAGGAGACAAAGGAAGAGACGAAGGAAGAGGATCCGATCGAAGCGAAAGAAGAGGAAAAGATGGAGCTGTCGGAGAAGGCACAGCGGCTGGGCTCCAAGTACGGACACAAGCTCAAGTTCCTTCAAGGCAAGGAGAGTACTCGCCACGAAAACTTTTACATTCAGGACAAGAGTCTGTCTCCTGCAATTTTGGCGTCTCCTGTCATCAAGACGAATGGCGACGTCTGGGCCCTCCCTCTCGCTGGTGCAGGAGGTCCGATACTTGTACAGCCCTTGTCTAGCACTGGTAAAGCGTCTTCCTCCACTCCCGTGCTCAACGGACACAAGTCTTCTGTGACAGAGCTAGAGTTCAGTCCGTTAGAGCATAGTCTTCTAGCCAGTGGTTCTCTCGATACAGACATCCATCTCTGGAAACTGTCGGCGGACGGAGTGCAAGGCTCTGAACGTCCGAGTGTGACGCTTGGTGGTCATGTCAAGTCCATTCGGAGTCTAGCTTTCCATCCGACGGTGTCCAACCTCCTCGCTTCTTCCTCCCACGACTTATCCATTCGCCTATGGGATGTCTCCACCGGACAGGAGAAGATGAGTATTCAAGATAAGCTCGAAGACTTTGTCTGGTCCATGGAGTTTAATCCGTTCGATGGACAGCTACTGGCGTCTAGCTCGAAAGACAAGATCATTCGAGTGTTCGACGTACGCTCGCAAGAGCATGTCGTCCAGGAGATGGGCTCTGGGCATGACAGTAGCAAGCCACAGTTTGTCAAGTGGGTGAATGACCACACGCTCCTAAGTGTCGGCGTTAGCAATCGGAACGAGAGACAGATGAGCTTCTGGGATGCTCGGGACCTCGCGAACCCTGTCGCAACGCAGACGATTGAAACGACAGCTTCGTCCTCTGTCCTATATCCTCTGTACGACGCTAGCTCGAGCCTCCTCTTCCTCGTAGGCATTGGCGACAGACAAGTGTCTAGTTTCCAAGTAGATGTGCAGCAGTCGAGAGCAGACGCCAACCTCCCCTTTAGTCTATCAGGACAGCAGTCCATCGCAGGTGGAGCACTCCTCCCGAAACAGTCGTGTAATGTAAAGGAGGTGGAGCTAGCCAAGATGCTACTGCTGACGCCTGCATGCGTCGAACGTGCCTCCTTCTCCCTCCCTCGTACGCAGCTGCTGAAGCAGTACTTCCAGGACGACGTCTATGGACAAGTGAGAAAGGAGGTGGCAGTCGCTACGTATGACGAGTGGATTGACGGTAAAGACGTTCGACCAGCGTACGAGTCTCTTGAGCCACAAGGTACCTCTCTCATCTACTCTACGACCACATATGTACTGACGGATATGATGTAGGCATGACACGTCTGTCGGAGCGACCGAAGGAGGAGGCAGTGGTGCGGCCCAAGACGCTGGACTTTCAGAAACAGATCCAAGAGGAAGAAGAGCGGAAGCGACAGAAGGACGCCGAGATCGCACGACTGAATGCTCTTGCAGCCCAGCCGACGCTGCACGCGGAGCATCAAAAGGGGTCTGTGAGAAGACAAGGCGGCGCGTACGACTCGGATAGTGACAACGAGTGGGACGATTAAGTACAATGCAACAGATCTTGTTAATACGAACGTCGTCTTTCCTGACGACCTAGTCTTGCGTCTTCTGAGGTCGGATAAAAGCTTTCCGCAGACGATCACATACGTTGGAAAGGTACTTGTCTTCCGTCCGACGCACTTGGAACACTTCATTCCGAACGTCATACTCGGAGAACTATCCATCTCATCAGTACTCTTGCTCCTACGAAAGATAAATACATAACAACGTACCGCTCCACTCGTGACATGCACATCGACATGCCCATTCGCAGCATCTAGACCGACAGGAACGCCGACACTAAACTTTGTGTCTTCCTCCTGTCTACTCTCTCCAGGACAGAAAAAGTGGATGAAGACCTTGGACTTGTCGTCATCAAACCGGAGCGAAAAGCTCGCAGATAGACTCCGGAGCTCTTTCAGCAGACGGAACGTCTTGTGGACATAGTGCTCCAGATGCACCAGCAGACGCTTGAGATGCTCCTTGTCGCTATGCAGTCCCTCCAGCGCCCAGATACGAGAAAAGTACGACGGATCCAGCAGCTTATGCGCCACAAGTCGCACGACGTCCGTCCCGACAGCCGACGCCAAGTCCAGCTCAACGTCTTTCCCCGTGAGCGTAGACGAGACGTCGAGCGAGTACGTTCCTTGCAGATGCTCCGGCTGCGTCTCGTCTGCAAAGTCGATGACTGTAAGCACTTTGGACGTAAAGAATGGGTCTTCTCGCGTCGCATTCAGCTTGATCTGATGGGACGTAGCACCCGCGACACGCCAGATCGTGAACTGCTGTAGTAAGCAGTACATTTCCTCTGCCTCGAGCACCTTTTTCCGTCTCTGCGTCACCTCCTCCTCCGTCGGCGGTTGATTCGCAGACGCCTCGTCTTCCAACGCAGCTACCTTGCGCTCTAGCACAGACGCTTGGAGCGACAGACCCGACACGTCCTTTTGCAGCGCCTCGACCGTCGCCGAGAGGTCCTTCCGGATCGCTCGCTGCTCTTCAATCGCGTCCAAGAGCTGCGCCGTCTGCTGCTCCTTGGCCAAGAGCTCCTTGACGGCCGCCAGCTTTTGCTCTCGACTCGACACGGCGCTCGAGAGTTTCTGCTGCAGCTGCGTCTTGTCCTGCCGCAGCACGTCGATCTGCTCGTCCAGACTGGACAGGAGCTGCTCTTCCATCTGAATGCGCTGCTCGAGCCACTGACTCTTGGCCTTGGCAGCCTCAATCTCACTGAGCTTCTGCAGCTGCTGATGCCGACTGACGTCCAACGCGTCTTTCGTGAACAGAGGAGACACTTGCTCTGTCAAGAGCTGCGGCGTGACCTTCTCTAGAGACGCAACTGCCTTCTGCAGCTTGGAAGCATGCTCCTGGACGATGTGTCTGCAGGCAACGTTAAGCGCTGCGACGCGGAGCTGCTGAGCAGACGTCAACGAGATAAAGTCTGCTTTCGACTGAAGGTCGGCAAAGTCGTTCGGGACATACATGGGCTTCGACCTATTCGTCAGCGTCGCATACGACAAGAGGTCGGACACAGTGAAGCTCGGTCGGACTTCCAGCGCATTCTCGTCTGCAGACACAGTACCCGCAGGCGTCTCTTGCTGCACAGCTGCCTCTTGCTCATGCACTGCTGCTGCTAGTAGACCCGAGACGTCACGCGGGAGGTCGACGGTATGGTCCTCTTTATCCACATCCGGGAAGGGCGTGTCCCCTATTGAAACTCTGTTCAAGGACGACCGGACGCTGTGGTTGGTATGCTCGCCTGTGATGTCCATGTCTTCTCCTTCCGATGCATCCGAAGAGTCTGCATATGGCTGTCGATTCTGCATCGAAAGAGAGAACGGGAGGCTCGAGGGAGAACGAGACGGACTGGACATGGTCGACCGACGTGTGTCGTAGCTCGTGCGCCGAGTGGGCTGGAAGGGAGACGCAGACGACGTGCCTGTTGCTCCTAGAGTCGTCCGACGCTGCTTCTTGGCCGGATGGTCTTCTCCGATGAGAGACGGGAGGCCGTGGATACTGCGTCGACCGGTCGGAGCCGTCGGAGAGGAGAACAAGGCGTCGTGCTTGGCTCTATTCGCTTCCTTATTCTCCTTTTCCTTGTCTTGCTTCTCTTCTTTCTCACTCGACAAGTGCTCTGGGGACTTGGAGACAGTCGAAGCATGTCGAGACCGAGGGATCTTGGATCGCAGAGGCGTCATGGACACCGAAGGAGAACCAGGGTGGAACTCGGCGTGCTTGGGTGGACCAAAGTTCACGCGTTTACTAGGCGTGTCTGGGTCTTTCGTCGCGAGAGACCTGGAAGCTAGACAACTACGTAGAGGCTGTGATAAGGAAGGAGGAGATAAGAGAGCGACGGGCATGGAAGACTGTAGATCCGCGTCTGTCGTACGACTCGCTTGCGGCGGCGTGGAGACACTGTCACTAGATGTGTTCGGTCCCATGGACTGCCGACGCCTCGGAGGCGTCCGCTTCTCCAGAATACTCGTATGCACCTTCCTCTTGTTCCCGACCTGGCTGTCACTCGACGTACGTACAGTCGTACGCTCTTCCTCTTGCGTACGAGTGACATTGACGACTGTACTCGCTCGGAAGATGGATGGAGATAACGTCTCACTTGTCTGACTCTTGGACTGCTGCTGTAGACGCAGGACCATGGACGGAGATAGCGTATCTCCTCTCTCCTGCGACTGGAGCCTCGGCATCTGCGACGGCGACAACGTCTCTCCAATCGAGTGTCGCTGTGAGTTAGTCATCTGCGTCAACGTCGAAGGCGACAGCGTCTGGTTCGATAGAGACATACGTCTCTCCGTAGCAGCTTCCTCCATGTGCGTCTTGGCGCCTTTTTCGTATTCTCCTTCCCGCTCATGCTTTAAACACTTCCTCCTCCTCATTGGCTATAATTATATTTTCATCCAATCAAAACACGCATTTCAGTAAACACGCCGAAATCGACTATGGACGCTCGAGGACGTCTACTACAAGCGCTTCTAGGCTGTACCTTGGTGCTCGTGGCTCTAGCTTCGGATAAGAGATGCTTTCCAAAGGAATTCATGCTTGGAACGGCTACGGCTGCGTGGCAGGTCGAGGGAGGAGTCACAGCGTATGGTAAAAGCCAGAGTGTCTGGGATGCTTTCTGTCTAGAGCAGGACATGCAGTGTGCAGACGTCGCAGATGACTTTATTCACAGGTATAAGCAGGACATCCGGCTCATGACTGAGATGGGTCTATCCTCCTTCCGCTTCTCCATCTCCTGGCCTCGCGTCATGACGTGGGACGCACACGAGGGCGAGATGGTGGCGAATCCCAAAGGCATCGCCTTCTACCACTCGCTTATTAACGCTCTCAAGAAGAACAATATCGAGCCAATCCTCACACTCTACCATTGGGATCTACCTCTCCAACTCGAGACTCAACTATCTCCTGGCGGATGGCTCAATCGAGACATGATCCGACACTTTGACACCTACGCAGCTCTTATCTTCCATCAATTCGGTCGTAAGGTAGACTTCTGGGTGACGTTTAATGAACCCCTAAGCTTTATCGGAGGCGGATATGCCAACGGAGGCTCTCCTCCGAACATCACGGGCTCGGACTCGTCAGCTTATCAAGCAGCGCACAACGTCCTCTTGGCACACGCAAAGGCTGTCGAGACCTTCCGACGCTTCCAGAGGAAGCACAAGGTCCACCAACACGCGCGCATCTCCATGGTACTGAACCATGACTATGCCTATCCTTTGGATGCAGCAGACCCGATGGATGTGGCAGCAGCAGATCGTCGTCAAGTCTTCGGACTCGGATGGTTCCTCCACCCGATCGTACATGGAGACTACCCCCGCCTCATGCGCGATATCGTCGGCAGTCGACTACCGACGTTTTCCGAGGAAGAGCAAAAGATGCTGCAGGGATCCTACGACCTCCTGACGCTCAACCACTATTCGAGCTACTTGGTCACCGACTGCAGTAGCCACAAGTCCATCATCTCGTGTGACGATCTGAACGTTGGATGGAGTCGAGATATGGCGATCGACCAAAACCACATGCCGATGGGAGCAAGACGCTCGGCCATGCGTCCAGACGGCAGTTATATCATCCCTACGAGCTACTACTACCCTCCAGGCTACCTCGATACCATCCGATACGTCCATCAATACGATCCTTTGGCTCCGATACTCTTGACAGAGAATGGGTACTGTGGGAACGAGACGATTGAAAATGAAGATCAGCTGTGGTACTTTCAACAGTACTTGACGCAAGTCCACAAGGCGCTGACGGAAGAACACATCCCCATCATAGGATACACTGCCTGGAGCTTTTTAGATAATAACGTACCTTTCTCTCCTTCTTTATAGCTCTTTCATACTCACTTGTTCGTCTGTAGGAATGGGGATCGTACGACCCTCGCTTCGGACTCTTCTATGTCGACACGCCTGCGCAGAATGAAAGCCATGATCTGAGTAGAGTGCCTAGGACGGCAGCCAAGTGGTACTCGCAGGTCGCCAGGTCTAAGTGTCTAGAAGACTCCCACTCGAGAGCGCTGGCGATACCAAAGTCGCCCAGTCCGTCTGCCATCTACATGTCCACTGCGCTCATCTGTGGCATCGGATCGATGCTTGTCGTGGCTTCTGTCGTCCTGGCGTCTTCGTGGAGACAGAGACATATTGCTTTCCGACGGAGTAGGCAGTCCGAGGCCACGCCCCTTCTCTCGGAGGAGCGTCAGTCAGACTAAGTAGGCGTTTGAACTTGGCATGACATTAAATGATTGGAATCTTCTCGTTGGTACAGACAAGTACTGCTGGTTGGTATTTTACCTAGTCTTATGTGGCAGGATCTTCGTCTGAAAGGTAGAAGGCTGTATGATGGCAAAATCGCTGGTAAAAGATGGCATGCTGTGAGCTACAGCCTTCACAAGTTCTTTTACTTCGAATCACTTTCAATTCGGAGTTTCAGCCAAAATGCTCAAATGTTCGTCGCTATGCTACTAGAGTTGGAATGAACAACAAAACCATGTCTTGGTGATATCTGTTATCACTGTCTTACATGGAAAAAGGCAATATGATATAGAATTAAGAAGTCCGTGTTCGTCGAGCGGATAATCGGGTTTTATGCAAGGAATGATTAGCATTGTGTCAACAAACACAGATGAAATATAATTGGAATGAAGGCCTACATCTTTGGTGTCGGCCTATTCTTACGTTGCTATCCACCTTTCTATTCCTGTTTATGTAAATCTTCCGCTCTTCCGGCATGTATTGACGGGTAACAGTGTCGAGCGTATCATCGGAAGCCCTTCAGGTTGAAGTGTCATTCGATTTACTTGCAACATTGAGCTCTTCGCCATTTTATTAGGACATAGTACAGTGTGAGACATATATCGATCAATTATTCCGTCTAGCACTGTACATTCCCTGTTCCGAAATAATAGCGAAGAGCTCACTAGCGCAAGTAAAGCGAAGAGCTCACCAAGCCTTTTGCGCGCTTTTTCAAATTTGCACACGTCGAGACCCAAGCATGCCTTGAAGTCTTCTCGAAGATGGTTTCCTCTTGGTTGCATCCAAGGCGATAACAGACATAAACCAGGAATATGAATTCGCATCTCCATTGGCAGTACAGAACACTCACTTATGCATTCGATATAGTGGGAGAAAGATCTATTGAAGTTTTGTGTTAGGTTTCCATAGCATGTAGCTACTCTGAATCGCCAATTCTCAGCGAACACATAGCTATCCGATTCGATTGTCAAGAATAGAACTACATAAGGCGAATCGCCAATCATGCTGAGTCGGATGCGGGGTTTGAAGCGCTTTGAAAGAAGTAGGCAAAGCTTGGACCGTGTTGGCGCTGAATGCCAATCTCGACATCAAAAACGATGAACCTTTTGATCAGACACACCCCACTTTCGCATCCGATACCTCTATCCCTCTCCAGCGTACTCGAGTCTGACAACGACCACATCAACTACATGTCCAAGACATATGCAACAACTTCCAACTAGTTTAAATCCTCCATAAAATACCACCTCCTCGAAACTCGTGCAATACCAAGTACTCGCCTACTTAGTCATGGATCGAAAGCGTCGACGTAGCTCATCGCCAGAGCCCAAGTTCTCCAGCAAGGAAGAAGAGGAGGAAGCAAAGCGTGTGGCAGAGATTGCTCGCAAAGCAGAGGAACGAGCTGCCAAGAGACAGCAGACGCAAAAGCCTCGTGCGAATGGCGATCCCTCCTCTAGCTCCACGGGCGTCACCTTTCGCTCCAAGGAACAGCGAAAGAAGGATGCAATGGAGCGTCTGCGTCAGCGTCAGGAAGAAGCCGATCGCCGTCGTCGAGAGGCCGAGGAGAGTCGTCGCAAGTTCCTCGAATCTACGTCCTCTCACCCCAGTCGCCGTGATCGGTCTTCCGACCGTCACTCAACCACCAAGAAGCCTTCCAGCACACGAGACGAAGCTTCTTCTGCATCCAATCGAGATGAAAAGGAAGAAGAGGCTTTGCAGCAGCTAAAGGACCAGTACTTGGGTAAGAAGGTGCAGAAGAAGAAGGTCGTGAAAGCGAGTGAAAAGTTCTCCAAAGTCTTTCAATTCGATTGGGATGCAAGTGAAGACACATCCTCCGACCTGAATCCACTATATAACCAACGTCTAGACGTCAACCTGCTCTTCGGTCGAGGCTATCGTGCCGGCGTCGACTTGCGAGAGCAGCGGAAGAAGAACAACTTTTTAACAGAGCTCAGTCGAAAGCGACAGACGGAAGAGCAGCTAGAAGATGAACGTAACCAGAGTCTCTCGAAAGATGAGGTCGCTGCTCGGAGGAGAGAGCGAGAGAAGGCGCTGGAGAGCATGCAGGCGAGGGAACAGGAGACGATGGAGGCGATGGAGACCAAGGAAGCGCAGGCCTATGGCTCCCACTGGTCCGACAAGACGCTCGACCAGATGAAAGAGCGCGACTGGCGCATCTTCCGAGAAGACTACGACATCACCATCAAGGGAGGCAAGGCGCCGCATCCGCTGCGCAACTGGAAGGAAGCGTCGAGCCTCCCGACTGCAGTCTTCCAAGCCATCGAAGCACTCGGCTTTGAGAAGCCATCGCCCATCCAGATGCAGGCAATCCCCATCGGCCTCGAGCGTCGAGATATCATCGGTATCGCCGAAACCGGGTCTGGTAAGACGCTGGCGTTCATGGTGCCGATCATCGCCTACCTCTACGGCCTCCCTCCGACCATGATCAGTCGGACGGGGGAGCAAGGTCCCTTGGCGCTCGTGATGGCTCCCACGAGAGAGCTCGCTCTCCAGATCGAGCAGGAAGCTCTCAAGCTCACAAAGTTCACGACCGTCGGTCCGAAGCAGCAGGAGCATGCCGTCAAGACGGTGGCGGTCGTGGGTGGACAGAGCATCGAGGACCAGGCGTTCAAGCTCCGACAGGGCATTGACGTTGTGATCGGAACGCCGGGGCGACTGATGGATGCGCTGGACAACCACTACCTCGTCTTGAATCAATGCAACTACGTGGTGCTAGATGAAGCCGATCGGATGATCGACATGGGCTTCGAGCCGCAGGTGGAGCGCGTCTTGGATGCCATGGGCTCTCTCCTCAAGTCGGAAGCAGAGGACGAAATGGAGAGACAGATCTCTCTCGCAGCTCGAGGCCAGGACACGAGGTACCGCGTGACAGCCATGTTCAGTGCGACGATGCCGCCAGAGGTCGAGCGTCTCGCGAAGAACTACCTGCGTCTCCCAGCCATCGTCAAGATCGGAGACGAGGACTCTGGTAAGAACAAGCGCATCAACCAGCGCGTTCTATTCATGAACCCAGGCAAGAAGCGTGACCGACTCATCGAAGTGCTCGGTCAAGTTCTCAAGCACAAGCCTCGGTCGAGAAAGGAGAAGGCGACGGATAGTGAAAAGGTCATCGTCTTCGTCAACGTCAAGAAGGAGTGTGACTCGATCTCGAAACTCGTGTCGTCCTCGGGGTTCCGAGCGACTACGCTGCATGGAGGCAAGTCACAGGACCAGCGAGAGGAGAGTCTCAAGGACTTTCGACAAGGTTTCTGCGACGTCCTCGTCGCGACGGATGTTGCTGGTCGTGGTCTAGACATCCCAGACGTCACGCACGTCGTCAACTACGACCTGCCGTCCAAGATTGAGAACTACAGCCATCGCATCGGACGTACAGGACGTGCCGGGAAGGAAGGAGAAGCCATCTCGTTCCTGACAGATGACGACGAAGAGATCATGTACGACTTGAAGCAGTACCTGACCTCGACCGACATGCCTGTGCCGACAGAACTGCAGAGCCACCCGTCTGCCAAGGCTGCGCCAGGAGCTCGAGACGACCGAGGGCACGTGATCGCCAAGAGCAAGCGCGATACGGTCATCTTTAGCAAATAAAATTCAAAAAGGACACCCCGACTCGTATTTATCTCGTTACGCTTTAGCTGATTTCTATCGACACGCCCAAGTGGTGCGAGTCGCTGTCGTAGTGACGTATGTCCATCTGAGCCTGCACACGCGTACGCAGGTGGCTCGATGTCTGCCACTCGTACGCGCCGATCCAGTATCCATCGGATCCCAAAGAAGTTGATAAGCGTTCTCGATCCGTCACGTCGTACTGGACCTTGGCACGAAGCGTCTGCGTCTCTTTTCGTCTGTCCATGACCAGCTGAGAGCCTACCAAGAGCTCTGGGCGCAAGCACTGCGTCACGTCCAGCTGCACTAGCTTCATCTTGTCATTCCTAACGAACCATTAGTCTATGTCGTTAGGTAGAGGAGGATGGAGCATACACTTGGAACAGGGCGAGAACATCTTCGTGGACGACGCTCGCAGCCATATCCAGCACCGTCACCCGTCCCAAGCGATCGCTATGGTCCAAACCTACGTCATATGCAGCAATGGCACCGACAGACACAGCCTACGCTCACGTCAGTACTCTTACATGAACAATAAAATCGGTATGCTTACGCCGAGGTGGACGCCAGCAGTAGCTTCGAGCGTCGGACCGTTGACTGCGTCCATCTTGACACCGACGAATCCGTTCTCGTCGCTATAGTCGCATCCGAGACGAGCGTAGGAAGCAGAGGACATGGTCGCAGAAGCGTTTTCTCGAGCTTCCAACGTCACGCGCGTCGTGTCCGTCGCACGCAGTCGAGCCTGGAGCTCCATCGCACGATCCGAGTTCAGGCGTATGTGGGACTTGACAATATCGTTGATCTGGGGCGAGTAGTGCAACGCAGACTGGACGTTCCGCTTCGCGACGGTGCGTAGGAATGGAGAGACGACGGTCGTGCGCAGACCGATGCGAGCTCCATTGCCCGTGATCGTCGATAGGCCGACAAAGTGCTCCGACTTGCCTGTGGGCGTCAATGGCTCCTGCAGCCACGTCCGGTGGTCTATGAACTCTCGATAGCGACACCAGCCAGACATCGCCCTGAGCTCCTCTTACGTCGACTTGCTGATCTCGACTCGAGGTCGCACGTACCGGCTGACGCGTTCGGTTGTTGCGATTGTAAGCAACAGCGTTCGAAACACAGTCCGGAGGCTCTGGAAACCGGAGGGAAATGGACTTCTTTCTATATGTCTATAGGCTGTCTAGATGGTTCTGGCATGTCCTAGAACTTGTACTTGTTGGAGGATGTAGAGAGATGCAAATGTAGATAGTTGGCATGTACGAAGGGAGATGATGTTGTATGCAAGGTAGTCAACTGAAAAGTGTATCCTGTGGTCGATCGAATGGAAGGTGGACGGGAGTACAGTTACTCGAGCCTCACTCCATGTCGTTTCATGCATATAGCAAGTGTGTAATACGAAAGAGCAGTAGGATAGAGACTTCCAAGTGACTGTCTCTCCGTTCTGGATCAGAGTCCAGTAGCGACGTCGTAAGCACATCCACAGAGGTTCGAATTGTAAATGCTGGCTATTATAATCCTCACAAACGCCAGAGGAGCATTTATTCTACTACTTCCGTATCCTACCAACACCCGTTCGCATCCACATTACATTCTTAATCCAATCAACGCCAGATTACCAGTAGTACATCACCACGAACTACAAGCCAAGTCCAGTCGAGACCTCATGCACATGGAAACCTACCTCTCCCATCTCACTACACAGGAATCTATCCTACCATCCCCACTAGCAGCAATACAAGACAAGCAGCATACAGATCTTCCGACTAGGTCGCCGACATACAGCATAAACAGGTCTCAAATGCCTTTGAAGATCTGACGCATCACGTACCCTCTATCAAGCATAATCAAATCTTCCGGCCCATCAAGATGACCAGTACGCCCATCACACTCTTCGTAGGCACCTACACGCGCAATGAAGGCTTCGTGGACGGGCAAGGCAAGGGTATCTACTCAATTACGCTGGATCCAGCCACTGGACAGCTATCGCCTCTCTCTTTGACCGACAACATCGGCACGAACCCGTCCTTCATCACCGCCACCGCCACACACCTCTACGCAGTGAACGAGTGCGATGACCCTGCCTCGACTTCCAAGAACACCGACAAGACTGGTTTCGCTGTCGCCTTCAAGATCCAGTCGGACGGAACGCTACAGGAGCTCAACCGACAGGAGACGGGAGGCGTCGCGCCAGCGCACATCGCTCTCAGCCCAGACCAAAAGTTCGTCTCCGTCGCCAATTACATGGGCGGAAGTGTCGCTCTCTTCCCGGTGCTAGAAGACGGGTCTCTCGGTCCCATGGCAGACCTCCAGCAGTTCTCTGGTGGATGCGGCGTCAACGCCGAGCGGCAGGAAGCTCCCCACATGCACAGCACGACCTGGGCTCCAGAATCCAACGCGCTCTTCGCCGCTGACCTTGGTAACGACCGTGTCATGCAGTTCCAATTGGATGCTGCGGCCAAAAAGCTGAGTAAGAACGCTACGACGGAGGCTGCCAACCGCCCGGCAGGATCCGGACCGAGACACATGGCTGTCCATGCCTCCATCCCTGCTGTCTACATTCTGGATGAGCTTTCCAGCACCGTCGGCGTCCACTCGTACTCTCATGGCACTGGATCCATGTCGTCGGATGCTCTTCAGACGCTGTCGACGCTGCCGTCGGACTTTCAGGGCTCGGCGCTTGCGGCCGACATCCACATCTCGACCTGCGGCAAGTTCCTGTACACGTCCAATCGGTTCCACGACAGCATCGCGTGCTTCAAGATCCAGAGCACAGGAGAGCTGGAGCTCATGGACATCGAGTCGACGCGTGGGAAAACGCCTCGGAACTTTTTGATCTACCAGAACCTGATGCTCGTCGCGAACCAAGACTCGAGCGATATCCAGGTCTTCCGCATCGATTCCGACACAGGAAAGCTGACGTTCACCGGCCATTCGCTCCAGACCCCGACGCCAGTGTGCATCGTCCCGATCCAGCAGTAGCGTCTTCCTTTCCTTTTCTCCTAGTTTCGCATGAAATTCCGTAGCTAGCTCATGAAAATGCATTCGCATGGTTTCATATCCGATGTGTCTTTGTTCTATTCATAGTCTCTCGGTCTGCTAGCGCGCTAGAGTACTTGATAGAGTGATGGGTACGGAGGTGTGGTCGCTGGAGACGAATGAAGACAAGTTGAATGCTTTGGGAGACACGAAGTCTCTCCTCGGAGCCTACATTCCGTCCGGTACCTTCCATAAAGATGTAGAGGAGTTTTGCAAGGCAGCAGACATCACTCCACATCCGCAGCTACTCTTGTCCAGACAGGAACGAGGTAGAGGTGATACAGAAGACGTTCCAGGAGATGAAGATGGATGTCCAGATGAGATTCAAGTGCGAAACTGGCGCATGGACGCTGGAAACGTATCTGCACTGTGCTTTGGACTGAAGCATTGTCCTGCCATCCGATCTATCCGGTTGGTCTGTCACTAGCCAAGACCATTCACATACTAGAGCATTGACCTCTCTGCCTTGTAGGATGTTTAACGCTCAACTTACTATGGACCAACTGACGCAGTTGGTCCAAGTGGTGACCCAGACCAAGGTCCAGGAGCTGTTCGTAGACTGGAACGGTATGCAGAGTACGGACGCAGATAAAGAGAATGGTAGCTCGCCTGAAAATCATGTCGGCGCACTGTTCGAGCAGTGCTTGACGAGCGCACCTCACCTGCGCTTGCTTTCACTCCGAGGAAATGGCATCGACTCCACTGGGGCACTCGCCATTGCACGAGCATTGAGGTCTGGAAACTGTCATCTGGAGGCTTTGAACCTCTTCCAGAACGACATGGACGATGTTGGAGCAAAGGCATTCGCACAGTCACTCCCGTTCTCGCCAAATATCCGATTCCTGTCGCTCGCAAACAACCGTGTGTCCGACGTCGGGTACTTAACTGCCAACTACCATGTACATATCTCTCGATCTAAAGTGTCTGATGTAGACTTCACGCTCTAGTTGGAGGGATCACGAGGCAGGAAGCAACGCCCGTGATCCTGCAAGAGTTTCAGAATGCAGAGCCTCGCATACAGGCAGAAGTACGCAGGCAGCTTTTTCATACAGATCATGAGCAAATACTAATAGTTGAACGTTTTGGGTAGCTGGACCAGGCCAAAAAGGCAAAGAAGAAGATTGATCGAGCAACGGCGATGAAGAACATTGGCTTGCCAGATATGGAAGTGGTCGAAGAGCAGCAGTACGTCAGTGGAAATGAATCGCTCCAGCACTTGGTCTTGAGCGGAAACTCTTGTATCACGCCACAAGCCATCCACGAGGCAAGTGCTACGTTGGACGCGTATCGACCGAAACTGGACGCCCACCTCTGTCAGATCAAACTCGAGCGCTTGGATATACAAAAGGAGAACGAATCATTTTCCACGTTTCTCACATTCTAAATGAATTGAATGACGACGCTGTCTCTACTCTCTTCCTTCCTTTCGTACAGGCTGGTAGTTGCGTTGGAGCTGCTGGAGGATCTTCATCAGTGGTGAGAAAACGTACCAAGAGACTAGCACTAGCAGAACGACGATCCACACGATAAGAGGGACAGTCGAGATGGGAAACGCACCAAGAATCATTCGCTCGACTGCAATGTCAAAGGTGCAAATGCGGCCTCTAGTCCTATCTTTTCTAGCCGAGGGGGGCTCGACACCTCGAGGCTGGACATCTACCGAGAACTCTACTTGTAGATAGACACCTTGACTAGTATTCAATCCAGCATTCTCTATCTCTTGCTGCAACCCAAGACGGAATGTGCTTTCGCCATCACTCGTCCCGTTCCTGAGCTCTACCCACTCTTGCGGATGCAGTCGCAGCTTGGTCGTGTCCAGTCGTCGTAGCTCATCCTTCCCACCTTTATTTCGGAGCTGCTGTCGAGACGCAATGCGTACGTCTTCGACGCGTATCTCAAATGCAGCAGGGTTAGACGCTGGATGAGAGATCTTGACATCGTACAGACTAGACGTGTGCAGGTCATCCACGACAAACCTGTGGAGCGAACCGCACGGCACGTGGTTATTCAACAAGGGCGTTTCTAGCTGGAGGTAGGTTGCATTCTCCTGGAGACTCTGAGCAGTTACTAGAGCCAAGGTCGTCCAGCAGACCAAGGTCGCTTGGTACATGCGTGTCATGCTGTTCCTGTGCATCCGTCCTGCTAAGTACGAGTGTAGCCATTAGGGAGGAGATAGGTACACGCGTGGTCATGGAGACTCGATGCATCTGCCCCACCTGCGCTAAACCTTCCGACAATGACCTGTGTGTCGACTGTCAGACGCCAGTACGGCCGCCAACCGTGTTTGACTGCGCTCGACTCGGCTGGGTCACGACGTTCCAGCAGCTAGTCGACGAACAGGTACCGTCCTGAGCTTTTCTTCGGCTATCTACTGCAGACACTTATTTAAGGCATAGGGCACTGCGTTTGATGTGAATGCAAGAGAGGGGGAGGCACAAGCCACTGTGCTCCACTACGCAGCTAGTAGCAGAAGAATAGGCATATATAAGTAGGTAGGTACGAGTATCATGTACGTCTCTGCTTCTCACATGTCCTGTAGGTACATTTTCACCCACGAAAGTCTCAAGGACCAGGTGCAGGTGGACGCTAGAGCAGGAAAAGACCAGACGACGCCATTGCATTGGGCAGTGCGATACAACTACATCTACGGCGTCGAGATCTTGTACCAGCATGGAGCTGACATCCATCGTCGAGACGCAAGCAGACTCACGCCATTCCTCACCTCCATACGTGTACGTCTAATAGCTAGATTCAATGGCAGGAGTAGAGCCTCATCTTCGAACAGGACGGCTTTCCTCTCATTGCTGCCTACTTGATCGCCAAAGGCGCAGACGTCGACACTAGAGTCGATGGTACCCTTCATCAGCCATACCGACGCCTACTAGTCCTTATACAATGACCACTTGCTGTAGACACCTACATGCAAACGGCACTCATCCTACTATGCACGCCCAAGTCTTTTCACCTCGACACCTTCCGCATGCTCCTGAGTCTGCGCATCGACAAAGACGCACAGGACAGTCTTGGAAACACAGGTACCTTCGACACTCCTCTCTACTTTACGACGCTCATGTCTAGTCGGTGTTCATAGCTCTGCACTACGCCGCCGCCAATAACCTAGGTCCGGCAGTACGCATCCTTCTCGACAGACAAGCGTCCACGACACTGCGCAACAAGGATGGGAAAACCGCATTAGACCTGGCAGTCGTCAAACTACCTCCAAAGGCAGCAACCTTACGACTGCTGGGAGACGACAAGCGCCTACGAGTCGCAGCCTCCACACTCGGACTCTCCGTACGTCCACTCCCTCCATGTCCATCATTTCATTTGAATCTAATCGCTCCCAACAGAAGTCTACGCTGGACCAGTACCTCTACAAGACCTCCTTCTTCATCCCGTGGCTTTTGCTTCCTCTCTTCTACGTCGTCCTCTCCGTCTTCAACGGATACAATGTCCTATTAGCTGAACTCCTTCTCCTATGCACTGCCGCCGGACTCCTCTGGATCTTCCAGACCGGAGCCTACGGAGACAGTCGGAAGGCTGCTGCACTCATGTTCGGAGTCAACGTAGCCTCCATCTTCTGGCTCTTGGTCTCCTACCCTACCTTTGCCATCGCTGCCAATGTCTCTCTCGGATTCCACATAGCCTTAGCTCTGTCCTCCATCGCCATGGTCTTTTTCCTCTACAAGTCCATTGTAGTCGACTCTGGCACCGTCCGCACGACGTACGAGGAGAAACTTGGAAACATCGAGACGCTCGTCGAGTCCAAACGACCGGTGGAAACCAAACTCTGTCTCTCCTGTCTGCATCAACGACCTCTACGTGCCAAGCACTGTGCTGAACTAGACGCATGCATCTCTCGCTTCGACCACTACTGTCCCTTTGTCGCCAACGCCGTCGGACTGGATAACCATCGATACTTTTTCGGCTTCCTCTTCTTCGCTGTCACCAGCATATCGCTTGAGACACTCGTGTGCTGGTGGTACGCCACGCAGAATAATCTCTTTTCGTCGTCAGAAGGCATGTGGCATACGATCTGGAGCCTCGTGCACTACGAACCGCTCCTTTCGTGTGTCATGACGCTCGACATCCTTCACCTGTGTTGGATCGAATACCTCCTCCTGTTCAACGTCTACCTCCTAGTCGCAGACCTGACAACGAATGAAGTAGTGAAGAATGAAAACAAGGACAGAGTTTACTCGCAAGGCATCCTTCAGAACGCCATCAACTTTTTCCGACTCAAGAACGCTCAGCAGGTCGACTGGAAGAAACTGCATCGGCTAGAAGAGTTCTCTGCTTCCATTGATAAGCACAACAACAAAGATAAACACTTGTGATCCCACATGCGTGTCTCTATTCCTCTACATGACGCGCTCCAAACATCGCAGTCGAGCGCTTCTAGACCGAGGGTTCGCCTCCATCTCCTCCTTGCTCGCTTTCATAGCCTTCCGCTTCACCAACCGATACACCTCCCCTCCGTCCAAGTCCTCTCCGCCACTATCATCGTCCAACTCTTCATCGCTGTCTTCCTCGTCACTGTCCTCGCTTTCCTTTCCTTCCTCATCCTACAGAGCACAATATCAGCAAAACAATTACTTCTGCCAAGCAGCATGATAAGCATACGAGAGCTCGAAAGAGTTCCTTGATGGGCCGATCCTCGAGCGAGTGGAAAGCAATCGTACACAAGCGCCCTCCAGGTGCGAGATGATGGACGAGCGAATCGACACCGTCCTGCACGTGCTGCAGCTCTTCATTCACGTAAATCCGGAGCGCCTGGAAACACTTGGTGGCCGGATGCGTCTTGCTCTTCCGCGCCTTGATCCGCTTGGACCGGAACGCTGTGCGTTCAATGCAAGTGCGGAGGTCCGTCGTGGTTACGAATGGTCCTTTGCCACGACTCCGCTCTTGCACAATGGCT
Source organism: Salisapilia sapeloensis (assembly GCA_023334545.1). Lineage (NCBI taxonomy): Eukaryota > Oomycota > Peronosporomycetes > Peronosporales > Salisapiliaceae > Salisapilia > Salisapilia sapeloensis. The sequence continues at coordinate 44,849 of JAADVB010000075.1, forward strand.
CGGGCGTACTCTTTCGCTGCCTGCTCTTCTCCAAACTCTCGAAAGATCTACAATCCCTCGTCTTACTCGCTGCATATCACATAGGTAGAAGGTCATGTACCTTGGTAAGCTGGACTTCTGATAGCGTATTAACGGCGTCGGCTGCTGTCATCTTGTCCGATCGCTGGTCGAATCGCATATCGAGCGGTCCATCGCGCAAAAAGCTAAACCCTCGGCTCGGTTCATCCAAGTGGAAGCTATTGGCGCCCAAGTCCACGAGGATGCCATCGACTTCCAATGGAAAGTCGTGCTGCTCAATATGGTCCGCCAGGTCCGCGTAGGAGCCGAGCGCAAAGCGCACACGGGGCGCATACGGTTTCAGATTCTCTTGTGCAATGGCCAGTACCTATCAATACCCAGGTCACGTGACGTCTTTGCCCTAGATAAATACACGGAAAGCCACCTCTGGGTCTCGGTCGATGCAGAGCAGTTGGGCGTCCTGGTGCTTGTCTAAGAGCGCTTTGCTGTGTCCTCCAAACCCGACGGTGCCGTCGACGTAGTGCGTCCCGTGGTCTTTCGCCCAGAGCCCCACCACCTGTTCGCACAGCACAGGCACATGCACTGGCACATCGGCACTAGCGTCGGACGTGAAGCACCGTCTAGACGACTGCAAGTGGCGTAGCAAGGTAGATCGGAAGTAGGTGGGTGTTCTCATGAAAGTAGAATGAAAAGAATGACTGGATGCAAGTAAAAGCCCTCGAGAGCATGGTCACGTGTGCCAAAACTGTCGCTCTAGTTGAATTCGTTAGGTGTCTTCCTATCTACACACTTGGCCTCGCCATCCACGACTCATACAGCGGCTGATGAGCGCCTCGTGGATGCATCAGATGCAGCGTCTCGTGCTTCTCCACATGCATCGGCAGGCCAAGAGGTTTCCAAATGTGCGTCGAGGATCTCCGCATGCCACACACCTGCGCCACGACCTTCTCCAGCTCCTGCTCCGTCAGGTGCGCGCCTAGCTGTACCATGGCAACGTCGTGCTTGGCGGCAGCGACGTAGCGTAAGATGCCTCTCTCGAGCAGGTACTCGACGGCCTGCTTCATGGTCTCGCTGCACAGGGCTTCTGCGTGCTGGAGCTGGTGGGAAGACAGGAGAGCCTTGGCCAGGAGCTGCGTCTGCCGAACGAGGTCGCCGACAGACATGTTGTCTATCGAGTGGGAAGCCATCGGTCGTAGGCTCTGGAGACACAGCCAGAGGGAGTCTACCAGCGGCCACGAGAGCGCCAAGATGAAGCTAACGAGTCTGCTCTTGCGCCACTTGTTCAGTCGGACGAGGACGAAGGAGTGGCTTGAGTAAGCATTCCCAAAGACGTCTGGGCAGTGCGTCTGGAGCTGCTCTAGTCTGTCTGCCAAGTCGACGTCCTGGTGGTGACAGAGGTGGCGGAGGTAGGTCCAGAAGGAAGAGGCTTTGTGCAATAGAGAGCTGGTGGATATGCTGACCTGGTCCTGCGTGAAGATGGTGGAGACGTGGTCTGGCAGGTGTCTCTGGAGGAGGATCGAGTGGATGGCCGTGACAATCGCCATGTCGGGTAGAAAGGCATGCAGAAGCTGGTTTCGGTAGAAGTTGAGCACGAGCGCTTGCGTCGGAGAGCCCAGGTGACTCTGTACGACGCCATTGGACTGCACTGGCACCTTGAGCACCGACAGGGCGTGGTCTACCACCTCGTCACTCGAGACGTTGCTGACGTTTACCTGTCTCTCTTCTAGTTCCTGCAGCAGCCACTGGCAGGAGGAGTGAATCATGTCTTTCGTGGCATACGCCCTCCTCCACATGAGGACAGAGGAGACGACCGAGGTGCTCGTGATGGTCCCCGTCTCTTGCATCCGGACGCCCAGCGTCTTGGCAGTCTCGAGCAAGTTGAACCTAGCGTCCAGAGCGAGAGGCTGTCCGAAGCGGACGTAGGCGTGTCCGCAGCGGAGGAAGAAGATGCTCCAGATGGACTTGAGCAGCCCTAGCAGAGTCTCCGGCGCCTTTGGCTTCCCCAGCACCTGGGCAGCATAGTCCTCCACCTCGAGCACCTTGTCGTAGTCGAGCGAAATGGGGACAAGAAGCATCTTTCGCCCTCTTGCATTCTCGTTGGACGTAGGAAGATACCTCTGCAAGAGAGACAGAAAGCCCATGCGCAGCTGATGCACTCGGCCGGAGCGAGACCGACCTCCTTCCAGAAACACCTCGATCGGATTCCCGTCCGCCATCAGCTCGTGCACGTACGTGTCCAAGACGTCCTTGTAGAGCTGGTCGTCTCGGAAGGACCGACGCATGAAGAAGCTCCCGTTGGCTCGCAGGAAGCGCCCAACCAGAGGCAAGTCGAGGTTGTTCCCGGCCGCGATGCGAGGGAGAGGAATGCCGTAGCCAAAGCACAGGTAGCTCACGATCAGATAGTCCAGGTGTGTCTTGTGCGTAGGACAGAAGACGACGCACGTGCCGTCGTCCGCCTGCTCCAGAGCTTCCTGTAGGCCACGCAAAGAACCTGCATCGACGTGCAGGCCGTCGAACAAGAGTCGCCATGTCTTCGTCAGGATGTACCCCAGGCATCGTACAGCCGGTAGGAGCATATCCGACCGCAGAGCCTTTAGAATCTTGGAGACTCGGGCAGGCTCTCGACCGAGTCTGGCCTGCACCTGCTCCTCGTGCCGAGATGGAGACGACGGACGGTGGCCATGCAAATTGTACTCACATCCGCCACGGAGGCTAAAGACAACGTCCTGAAGCAATCGGCGGACGTCGATGCAGCTAGGACTATCCAAAGTCTGGCGCTTGGCGGCGCATCGTCTCCGAGAGCCAACGGACGCCAGAAGCCACGAGGTCTGCATGACGTCCACCATGTCTGTCGCTTTCAAATGCTCTCCACTGTGACAAGTAGCACAAGTGCCGCTGCTGCAGAGACTCATGGGCGTCGAGAGCTCCGTGTCGTCGTCGTCGTCGCCACCGGCGAGCTCTCGTCGGCCCTCGCCCATCTTCTGGTGGTCTCCTTTTCCCCACATTGCCACATCTTTGAAGTTGCCTCTCTCCACCCGATGCCATCGACCGCCACTGCGATCTTGAAAGGGAGCGTCACGCCGCGACGAGCGACCGGTCTCACCTGCCATCTCCTCCGTCTCCTGTCAGACTTTGTGTCACGCTCGACTTGGCGCTCGACAAAGCTACTTTGGCCGCCAAACGACCACTTGCTGTTGGACCTTGGACCTTTTTTCCACATCTTCCACGGTCATTCGATATACTCCGACGGCCGATCAGCATGTCGTCGATGTCGACACGGGAAGCTTCGGCCGGATACGGCTCGTGCCAGCAGGATCGGTCTCGACCATCTGGGAAGCGGATCAAGTTCCGAGACTTGCAAGAGGTAAGCCATCCCTAGTCACCCGGCATCATCCATTCCCTTCTCCTCGCGCTTCAACGATCCATCCGCTGATCCGCCTTTACCCTCCTCCTCTAGCTCTCCATACGCACGTGCGACTTGCCACAAGTCCGGTCGGACCAGCGACAGCGACATTCCGCCCCCGCAGACACCTCCAGGATGACGCCCGTTACAGACCTTCCGGATTCGGTGCAGACGCCCAGGACGCCCATCCAGCCGAGCTCCGGCAAGAAGCGGCGGAGGCGGACCGCTGCCCAGATCGACCGCAAGTTCAAATGCCAAGTCCATGGGTGCTCGAAGGTATTCTTCTTCTACCCCCATAACTCCCTCTCTTCTCACGACACCATTGACGACGCAGGCGTACGGGTCCGAAGGCTCTCTTAAGCAGCACGTCAAGCTCAAGCACGATGGAAAGCCAGATACGAGGACGACGCCCAAGACCCTCAAAGTCACGCCCGTACGTTGAGACGCTCCCTCTTATCTTTCACATTCACATGACGCTCATGTGTGCATAGCAAGTGCAGACGGATGCCATGCACAACCTCTCGAGCCACCACGCCTTCCATCTCTTCTCGGCTACACCGTCCGGCACGCGCAATGTCACCATCCGACCAGCCACGCACAGTCCAAGTCTAGGCCACGAGCCCTCGCCCCACTCGACGCCCACCACGCCTCCTGCCTTCCCACCCGCCTCCTGGCCTGGCACAGTCCACTTTGCTCTGACTAGTGTAGCAGAACCTTTGAATGGTACAACCCTTGGCCATCGTGCTCGGTCCTACTCGATGCCATCCTCCCCGCCAAGTGTGTTTCATCATGTTCCACTGATAGTACTCGATAGTCTCATACTCTATGCTCTAGGTACCTACACGCCCACTGCGAAAAGCCATGCTGAACCACGCAGCCGAGCTGTCCGATCCAGCAAGACCAGTGCCACGCCACGGCCAAAGGGTAAGTCGTATCGTTTGAAAACACGGTCCCAGTCAGACTCCGTGTCGGATCCACATGCGTTCGACCTTCCGTCGGAGCTGTCGGAGCAACTGTGCAGTTTCAGTGACGACCCAGACCTCAGTCCCTGGGATGTCGACGCCCCTATCATGATCTCGTCTCCCTCCGATGCCGTCTCTCGAGAGCACAGCCGATCGCTCGACTGGACAATGTCCGGAGCCAGTCTCACACCAGACGAAGAGGTCTTTGACAAGGACATTCTGTCCGTTCTGGCCACATGTGAAGCAGAAGACTCCTCTTCAGAGCGTGCTTCTACGAAAGAAGAGCCATGTGAGTCTCTTTGGGACTCATCCATCGCGTCAGACAATATTGACGTCTTCATGTCGGAAACCCTCTCGACGGGCTTGATGGAGACGGCTCACTTGACCAGCGTCATCACGCCGACGGTGGATGTCGACATCAAGGCCCCTTGGATGGTACCCAACGAGCTCTCTTTGCCCACTCTCCCGTCTTCTTCTAACCCGTCCACCTTCCTCTTTTCCGAAGACCACTTGAAAGACGCTAGTTGGAAACATACAGCTCAAACTACATGTCCAGTGCCACTTTCAACCAGTATGAACGGACCGGACGAGGAAATGCCAGCCATTGCCGAAGACAAACCCTTCTTCACCAAGGAAGGCTTCAAGCTAGATGCAATGGCGTGGGATCATGACAGACGCCCCTCCAGCAGCTCCACGCGTGACAGCAAGCAGATTGACTCGGCTATTAGCAATGTGCTCGACATGGATCTGAACGATGACACGGCTGGTCCATCCAGTGATACGGAGAACTCTTGCCCTTTCGCAGACATATTATTATACGATTGAGAGTGCTAGCTCCATGCGCTCATGTGCAGCCACTGCATACATGTCAACCACCACTGTGCGAATCACAAGAGAGCTTTTTATGTCTGGCAGTTGGAACCTTTATCTTTGTATCTGTCTCAATCTACTCTTGTATCAGTTACACACCATGGCGTGATCTCTTGTGTGTCTACCGTTTTACAATTAAAAAGCTGGATATATGTAATTCCGAGCAAGCATTAAAAGTTTGTTGTTGTTGCAAAGGGCTAAAAGTTTATTAAGCAAGCTTATATTAGAAGACGACGTCCTTTGGAGTCCACTGAAGGTGGCCTCTACCATTCCGAAAAATGGGATGCTGGTTGCTCAGTACATTCGGAGCCCTTGGACTGGAGAACTGCCATAAGCGCGTTTCAGAGCTGACGCTTCCGATACGGCAGTTCCTTGATTTTCGTTTTTTGGAGTCCGTTTTGAAGCGAGCAAACACTAGCACTGGCAAGAGGGCACGTATACTTTACTCACTGACGTTTATAAGTAGTGCAGACTCTATTTTGTCAATATATTCAACTACTGGGCCTACCATAAAGTTTCATAATATTGAAGAGGAAAGTTTGTGGTATATCCGTTACGTGGTTCTTGAATCTATGTAGCAATCGCTAATATCCATCACCTTATTAGATACATCGTAAACGACAACAACCAGTTATTAATCGAATGTTGGTTGCCCTCGAAGACGGTTGCCGTAGCTCAAGCAGACCCTGGCACAATTAACGTAAAATTTATTATCATGGGCAACGTGTAGGAATAAAAGAGTTGAAATAAAATATGGTAAAACAGTCATTTGTTGATGGTTTGCATCACTCGCGCATTAGACGATTATCCTTACATTAGAGGGCGGTATTCAATCTGTTTGTAGACTGCATACTTTTGCACGAGTCATAACTATGGCACTGGTGCAGCTTCTTTTAAAATCATGAAATAAACCTGTCGCGTATGATTTTAAATCTAATTCCTCTAGTCGAAACAGGGAAAGTATGTTTGGAACGCTTGGGAATGCTTAGGAGAGCACTGAGGGGTAGAAGTTACGGTGATGTCGGATAACTCCGAGGCAGGACAAACGTGGTTGACTTCATGTTCATGTACACTGGGCCGCTGCACAGGTCGAACGTAGATAGCCAAGTGTGATCATAGATCCTATAGTACAGGGAGATATTAGCAAGTGGTCTCGCGTGCGCGTGCGTTCGACAGTGAAAATGGACGTACTTCGAGGTGGCACAGTAGTCGTCGATTTGCAACAGCGAAGCTTAGTAGAGCTGCAAGATGATGTGTTCGGGACTTATCTTGGAAAATGAGTGATGATTTATAATCATACCGCACCCTTCTACGCAACAATTCGCATTTGGTCTCATTGTGCAAATTTATGAGGCGTACAAACTTACAGCCACAGTTTTTCATGCTATCAACGAGACAGCATCGTTTGACCGTCTAACGAGCCCTAAAGTAATGATAGATAGAAGAAGTCAGAACAGTTTTATGACCGAAGAAGAATCACACTCAAGCGAGCTCAAGCACCTACTGCACAAAGCGTCCCGTAAATTCATTTAACTAAGCACATAAGACTGTAGTTCTTAGCTATGGATCGAAGAACCTTCTGTACAAAGTGCACGGAAGACAGAAGTACCCATCATAGAAATTTGTAGCTGTTACACGAGTTACAGAGACATCAAATGCATATATAGAAGTCAATACGGTTGCAGCTGGGCTTTATACCGTACTGTCATAGTATAGAACGCAACCATACCCAATCAATGGCTTGACAGTTGACTGCACTTCTCTAGCACTAAAAATAGCTTTGTAAGTAAGTTTTTTCGTATCTATTTTGTGGATAAAGTTATTTTTAAACGGTAAAATACTTTAGTCCAAAACCTTCTGTCCAAAGCAGTACAGACTTGTAACACTATTTTCATGAGGCAGTATAAACTTACTAAACCCAATTGTTAATTAACCGCAGATATTGTACATATATCAACTAAATCTCATATTAAATCACAATAAAAATAAAACTTTGTGCTAGTGTAAACAACTTTTCTATAAGAACTTCATCTTGCATGCATCATATGCATTTCCTAGTTATAAATATGTATGAGAAAATTTATTAAAACATGCAAAATTTAGACACATTACTTAAAATAAAGCAAATGATATGTTAAACAAAGTAACGTCAAATTAAAAAAAGGGAAATTGAAAAGAAGACAAATAAGTTCCAAAAACAAGTTTTGACATATACGCAAATACTTTTAAAATTTACAGCAAACAAAATTTTTAGCTCTATAAACGAATTAAACGCAAGATCTAAACAAACAGATTGTTTGTGTTTGCATTTGGTAAGATTTTAGTCTGTATAAAAAATGAATTTTTTATTGTTTTATATCTGACGTAGCGACCACATAAGCAAAGTTTTTATATTAATTTTGTTTTACAAATGCATTGATATTTAACATGACATGAATTAAATTGTGTGTAGAGCAAATTTTTATATAAAAATCGTATAATTTTACACACAGTTAATTTAACCAAAATTAATGCAAACTGAAGTATCAGATTGAAAACACAAAAAACAATTTGTATTAAAAACTATAAACAACTTCAAATAAAAACACAAGTTACTTTAACGTACAAAAACAAGCTAAATAAGACTTTACAATGTATAAAATTTTTGTATCAAAGCTATTGTTTCGTAAAAAATCATATATTTTAACTTTAGAAAAAATACAAATACAACGTTGTAGGTATTTTGTTAAAGGTGAATAAAAATTACTCTAAATACGATAACAAATAGACTATACATAACATAATTATTAAGGCACTTAACAACATAACAAAAGTTAATAAAAACTAGAAATTACATGAAGACAGTATGTTTTGAATCAAACATTGTATTTTTGTATTCAAAGCCCTCTATCTATCACTAAGCAATTTTACAATTACTTTTTAATACAATGTAAAGAATAGATCCAACTACTGTTTTAATTAAACAAAATTTGTGACTTTGCATGATGCTTATAACTATTTATATATCGTATCATCTATTCATCATACATAAACAGTTGTAGAAAGTGCTTTTCTGAATAACCTTTAACATTTAGTGTTTCTTAAAAACCTTTGTGATATATTGTATATAAACATTACAACAAATTTATTTATATTAAATATTATCCTTAGCCTAAATTCATTAAAAACTTTAATAAAAATTGTAGAGCTTACGTAATAAATTTGGAAATTATTCATTGTATCCAAAAATTATTTTTTACATATATTGTAGCGTACAGCAAACATCTCATGTTCAAATTTTTTCTCTTAAATTCCTCTATGAATGCGCTTTATAAATATGCAGAACACTATGGACGACAACAACGTATAATGAATGTGTCAAAAAGTTTACATTAATAGCAGAAAACCGTCTGTAAAGAGTATATTTTTAAATCATAAAAAGACAGTAAAAAATACTTGTAGGCTTGTCCACCGCTACATGTGTATTATATTGTTATGAAAAAAAAATTATCATGCTATTATCATATTTGATTATATAGTCAAGCACTACAATGTTTTATATATTTAATTAAATTTATCATGATATCGATTCCTGAAAGCATAAAACAAAAAAGGCAAATTTGGAGGAAACTACTTTAAACTTAAATAATACTTAATCTTTTTAACTTTAGTTTTATGACTTAAAAATTATGTTTATGTATAAAAGAAAAGTTTGTATACATTGTTGTAATATTTTATATGTGAGCAATAAAAGATCGATTTTTTTATTATATCTGACATTGAATGTAGAAAAGATTTTCTCTTTATCTATACATTTAATGTTATATACCTTTTTTACATTTTTATTATTTTAAAAGATACATAATAAATAAGTTCGTTCGTTTAATTTCTATAATTATTAAATGATATTATTTAGCAGCATACAGACACTAACCTGTTTAATTTTAAAATTTATAAGTTTATATTTGAGATTTCTTACTAATAGTGATATTGAGATTTGTACTTTGAGTACTAGTTTTCAATATGTTTTGGTTAAATATTGTTCTTAACGTAAGTGTTATGCTCCTTATAGCATTAATTTAATTATCTAGTCAGTTTATAGTATTTAAAACATAAAAAACTTGTGAGAATATATAATATATATTCAATGGTAGTTTATATACTTGTTTTAGCACAAAAGTTTTATTTTCAAATGATAAGTACATGCTATTTTTTTGTTAATAGTTTGAAGCTGTGTGTTTAAATGTTATCTCCATATAAGGAAGAAACCTTATCAATCTCAATATTAAGTTTTTTATTTTTTTTATAGTACAAAATGTGTATTAAACTTATATTTTTTCACGTAAAATAATAAATCTGCTAAAAAAAAATTGCATACAAAGAAGCGTTCTTTGTTGTCGTTATTTTCTAGCTGATCTATATGTGCTAAGTGTTATAATATCACATGTTTGTCATAGCCTAATATGAAATGTTTTTTTTGGTCTAGCTTTTTTTAACTTTGTATAAGAATATCTATTTATGAAAATTTTCTAAAAACTTTACAACGCAGTTTATACGATTTCGACATTTTTATTTAAGCAAACAAAGAATACTTTGTAGAAAAACACGTTGATTGCTTATATTTATTACTGTTGAAAGAAAATACAACATTTTATAAATATAGATAGTCTATTTGACTAAATAATTACAGTTGACATTTTAGGCGTTGAGAAAACGCACTAAAATTTTGTAAATTTGTAGCTGTCGAAAAATTTTGCTCCGTATCAATTTGTAAAGGATACACAAGCAGCGTTAGGTTTAATTTAGGTTCGTCCAAACAGAGGTCTGGATATTTGACAAGCTTAAGCTCAATTGAATACAGTGTATTTTTACTCATATCTTTACATTCGTTGTTGTAAAATATGTTCTCTTATATTCATGCAGTATCTATCTTTTTAATGCTTATTGTGCAACTAAGTGTGTTCATTTCGTAGCACAAGACGACCAAATCGACGTAGGAACACGTCGAAGGAACTACACTCTTACACAATTTGCTGTTTAAATCATGTTATTACAATCTGCAATTGATGTGTTGACAGTATTTTTGATTACCAAGGCGCTGGCGAAATCAAATTCAATGCACGAGTACATCATTCTAGAGTACGTTTGTGTTCATTATAAACTCTGTCAATAATGAGGCGACATTTCGCTAGTATTAAGGCAGCAGATATCTGTTATGCATGCAAGCGACACTAAGACAGTATCATCTAGAGCAATGTACGTTCTGTTCAAATGTCTTGATTCAAATGCTTTTTATAGTCAACGTGTCTGACAATGGTCTTGACTGTAAACAATACAATTGGCTTGTGGTCATGAGTAGATAGTTTGATTTAGCGAATGCTGTCGTCTTCTGTAATTCAAAACAGTGTCAGAATGCGGTGATTACTCGCTCGGATTCGTATCTGCAACGGCAAACAACATTGCCAGATGAAGCATATCCGTCACCTACATTCTGATAGTCTGACAGTAATCCTATCTCTTACATCGATGTACCACAAAGAGTATCCTTTAATATTCGTGAACACTAATATTAATGTAGTCTTAATGCTGTATTTCACAGCGTGCAGAGATTTGAAGAGTCGATGTATATTTAGCGTTGATACCAAACCTGCTAAAGCACTCTACTTCAGCTGCAATCGCTAGAGTTGATAGACGCCAAAAACTGTATTTATATGCTGGATAAAACTTGCTTTAGAAATTGTTCATACAACAGTCGTTGATGTCGTGTGCTTACATTTGAACCACCGTGATCGTTCGCTAATTACTTTGACAGGTACTGCAACCTTTTCTAGGCTTACTAATTAATCAGCAAGGTTAAGCAGCTCTTCAATTGCCGCTACGCGCGATATTGAGCTTAAATAGGTTAGTAAGCTCACAAATTCAATTCTGTTATATACTTCATCATGTTGAATCCCGGAGGTCTCTATCCTACAACATCATCTAGGACGAGTACTCCTACCAGCTTAGTGCGTGCTCTCTATTTTGTACTTGCACTGAGATCGTGTTGGCGAAAGTTTATATAAGCAGTTTTCGAGCATCATCTTTTTGCTGCATTTGTCTATACGTGGTACAATTCAGGAAAAATCTACCTATACACACCTAGCAATATGTTTGACATTGAATAATGTGCTCAATCGTAGTGTGCCATCAACACAATGCTTGCAAACGCATAGCGATCCGGCGTTTTTAAAGGTAGGTCTTTTACCTTTGCTTGATAGCATGCGGATTTTGCTTTCACATATTATGGAGCTTTAGTTTGGCTTCTCGATTCGGCGAGCTGGTTTTCCTTTAGTTGTGCGATTGCTTTTGCATTCGATTGTGCCAAGTTGCAGGAAGAAAGGTATTATTAAAGGTATAAGTTATAATGAGAGTAAATGCCATGCGACTATAATAGAATTGCGTGCCTGTTGACAGTGGTTGGTCGTCAAAGTCGTAGAACCAAGGACTACATGCTGCACCCAACCGACGTATGAATTAAAAGCACTAGGCAGCTCTTGGTACGATAGCAAGCATAGACAAGGTAACTTTTGTGGGTATAGTACACCATGTCACCACCATTACACAGAAATAGGCGCAAAAGTCACTTGGATGAACGCTGCGGTTAAGCATAAAGCAAGACAGCACAAAGATTACATGTACCGTCACTCGAGTCTGGTAATCTAGCTCTCACCTTTACATACAATGCTCTACTTCAGACTTTCCGAATCAGATGCATCAAATTCAAGCAGCCATTTATACCAATCAAAACGCTTGAAAAGGCTCTTATAATCTTGCAGTCTCTAATAAATACGTCAATTAAGGCAAACGACCCTACATTCCATAGAAACACTGCTATTCCTACGAAGAAGATTGCGCCTAAAACAAGCGTTTTAACATGACCGAGATCGGATCGTTCCTGCCGACGACCTCATCCTCCGCCCCTCGCAACCCGTACGCCCGTCATACGAAGAGCGCAGGCCAAACTCCGTCGTCCAAGGTCGTGCTGGGTGTTATCGCAGCCTTCACAGTCGGATGTGTCGTTTTGTGGAGAACCTCTTCGATGCCATCGATGACGTCGATGACCACGGACTCCAAGGTCGCTGTGCCTCGGTTCAAAGGAGCTTCGGCAGTCGATCCGCACCAACTAGGTATCATGACCTTCAACCTCCGTTTTGCAGGTGCAAATGACGGACATAATGGATGGAGATACCGAAAGGATCACGTGGCAAATATCATCAATCGGTACCATCCGGCCATCATGGGGACGCAGGAGGGACTGAAGGATCAGCTAGCAGACCTCCACGACCTCCTCTCTCACCCATATGAGCGGTACGGTATCGAGCGAGAGACGAACGGAGAGTTCGAACAGATCTTCTACGACACAAGTGTCGTCGAGTGGCTCGACGGAGGGAACTTTTGGCTCTCGGACTCACCCGACACTCCAGGCACTAAAGGATGGGATGCAGCCTGCGTTAGATTGGTAACCTGGTGCAAGTTCCGACTGCATGCGACCGGCCAGGAGCTCTTCTTTTTCAACACGCAGCTGGATCACGAAGGCGCTAGGGCGAGAACCATGGGCTCCCAGCTGCTCCACGAGCGCATGCAGGAGATCGCTGGCGCCGACTCGGCTGTCTTCCTCGTCGGTGACTTTAACACGTACCGTCACACGAGTACCTACAGCTACTTGACGGCAGCCAAGGAAGGTCCGAAGCTGTTGGAGGCGTGGCCTGAAGCAGAGAACCAGATCGGAGACGTGTCGTACACATATCATGGGTGGGCCGGCATACAGAATGACGGGGAGAAGACTGCGAAACGCGCTGCGAACCACATCGACTGGATCTTGTATCGTCCCAAGATGAGAGTTCTGTCAACGGAAGTGATCACGGAGTCTCGGAATAGTCGGTATCCGTCGGACCACTATCCAATCCATGCTGAGGTCATGTTTCCACCGGTTACACAAGTAGCTCCGTCGTCGTAGAAAAAAAAAACTTTTTTTTCCATTTTAAATTTTTTTTCGATTCGATATGAGCTCCCTGCGGATCATGACGTTTAACCTGCGCTTTGACACGCCACAGGATGGACGGAACCAGTGGGGGCATCGACGAGAGCACGTGACAGAGGTCATCGAGCGGTATCATCCGCTCTGCTTCGGGACACAGGAGGGACTAGTCAACCAGCTGGAAGATTTGACACGGTCTCTCCAGCATCCGTACGAGCGATTCGGAGCGCCTCGGGAGCCCAACTCGGAGCATCAGCAGATCTTCTTTGACACAGACTTTCTGGAAAAGATCGATGGGGACACCTTCTGGCTGTCGGACACGCCAGAGAAAGCCGGCACCAAAGGCTGGGATGCGAAGCATGTACGAGTCGCGACGTGGTGCCACCTCCGTCTGATCGCCACTGGACACGAGTTCTTCCTCTGCAACACCCAGCTCGATCATATCGGACAAGTCGCTCGATTGGAAGGAGCCAAGCTCATTGCGTCCAAGATGAACGCGATAGCAGGAGGGAAGACGCTCTTTATCATCGGAGACTTTAACACGTACCGAGACTCGGACGTCTATCGCTTCTTAACGAAAGACACTACCGGTCCAAAGCTGTTTGATGCATGGACAGAGACTGATGAGCAGATTGGCGACGTCTCGTGCAGCTTCCACGGATGGGAAGGTGTCGATGGACCGCATGAAAAGGGTGAAAACAAGGGCGAGCGCCACATTGACTGGATCCTCTTCCGGCCGAAGATGCAGGTGCTGTCGACGGAAGTTATTACAGAGCATAGAGACGGTCGCTATCCGTCGGACCACTATCCGATCCAAGCGGAAATCGATCTGGACGAGTAATGTCAATAACAATCAAAGTCACCTTCCTTTCTATTTAGTTTGCATAACACGACCGAGGGTACCCGTCGCCATGACGCAGCGTCACACTGTCCAGCGCGACGGTCTCGTGGCCTTTGGTAAAGTCACCAAGGATGCGAATGGACGAGAGGTCCGACAGGACGTCGACAAATTCACACTGCGTCGGCTTGGTCCACTCCCGAATGACATTCTGAGGGTCTTTTAGCCATCCAGCATGCTCCTGTAGTGGTAGTCGGAACTGCTTAGTCGATCCGTCAAACGTGTAGTCCAGAGACATCGGTAGTCCAAGCGTGATGCCGAGGTTGTGATTGCACGATGCGCATTCGAGCAGCACTAGGTTCATTCGTCCGTACTTGTTCAGGTTGGCCATATCAAAGTTTCCTTCTGCAGACGACAGGACAAAGTCTAACGACCCACCGTATGCAGCCCACTGGTGTCCGAGGAACTTGCTCGGAGCTGCAAAGTACCACATCATACTGTCATCCCCCGTGTCGACCTGATGGTGAATGAGATCATCCATGGCGTAGATATAGTAGCTCAAGAGCCCTCCTGCTCGAGACAGAGGCTGATAAGTTGGCACAGAGTTACCATTTCCTACGACTACCCAGTCTTCAATGTTCACATCGAACGGACTGGAGACCAAGGAGCTTGTCGTTGTGAGTACAATCATGCCTTCATTCGACACATCGCTCTTGGAGTTAGTTGCTGTATACCGGAACTCTGCATACTGCTCTATGTCAGAAAGCTGATACTATGAGGATATAGCGAAGCTTGGTACTTTGGTGTGAAGCGGATGCGTATCGTACTGCGGTCTCTTGAATATTACTCGACTCTTACTTCCTGTCACGACCGTCGGAACAGTGGTAATTGGAACTTGCTCTCGCTTCGGTTCATACCTGCGCAGTCCTCATGAGCAATAATACTAGTGCGACAATCTGGGTGAAAATGTACCCGTGGATACTGTAGACTTGCGAGAGCTGGTATAGCTGTCCATTCTCAGGTAGCGATGTGATTGTGATGAGCAGCTACAGTATCCTCCAAATCGTTAGGTATGCATTACACTTTACCATGCACGTGATTAGCTACCTTGTCACCTGTTTTGTCGTAAGCTTTCAGCATAACTTCTGTCTCGTGCCCAGGTGCTGCATGATAGACGAGATTGCGGGCGACGGGGCTATTTAATCAGGCAGATAAGCTTTTACATGGACTAATGGACATCTGAAAGAATTTTACTCACGTGTCTGCCATTGCCAATGGCATGAAGACAATGGACAGTAGGAGTACTATCCAAAGCGTTCGCATCCGACTTTTTGTTCGCCACCGTGGTGCCATTTGACTCTTCAGGTAGATGCTGACGCTTTAGCTCGAGACGAGACACCTTCGTTTCCAGTCATGAAACGGGCGTTGAATTCTGGAACGACCTGATGACGAATTATAAATGCAAGTGCTTACGTCTAATAGGAAGAAGGTTTATTATCTCTACTCTGCTCCTACTTCTCCAGCGTATTGGCGTAGTTCGGTCAAAACACCAAGAGCATCGTTATCAACTGGGTTCTTGTCATTCATTGCGTGGATGCGACCTAGAAGGGTTTCCAGAAGTCGTTCTTGAAAATGTCCATTCACATGCTGGTTGTCTTCTGGTTTCTCTTGCTGTGTTGTCTCCAAAAACACCTTAAGACCGTCCATCACCTTTGACTCTAGCAGCACTTCATCGCTGATACGCTGCAAGATATAAATGAGAGCTGTCTCTGTTGGCAGATGACTCGACTGCGTGTTTTGATCGGCTATATCATAAAGATCCGAGAGCCAAAGCTTACCTTGCTTGTCCAGCAGCTCCTGCGTACTGCCTACATCCGGCAAAAGGTCTGCGAGTACCTCGAGTACCATCTCGCCACTGCACAATACAAGCATTAGACTATTTTAGTCTAAAAGAAAGCAGCTAGGAAACGTACTTGGTAGACGTAGTGTCCAAGCTAGACTCGGCATAGATGACCGCTAGGCGGAACATGGTCTCGTACAGCTTGTCCATGGCTGGTAGTCGCCCGTTCTCCCGATAGTATGCCGCGACAACCTCTACACCTCGCCGCTGCATAATCTGAGCGACTTGCAGTAGCATTGCACTAGCCTCCGCTTGTACGGTCATGTCCGAGAACCGTTGTACGTGGGGACTAGCAACCGCATCAACTAGGCCCTTGACATGTGGCAAGAGAACTCGATCGAGAGAGCCTCGCATCAAATGCATCATCAGTTGCAGCGTACTGCACGTAGCAGTCGGCGTTATCGTAGCCACTGCGTCGTCCTCACCCCGAATACGGGGCAAGAGGATCTTCAAGTATGTGTCTGGACTCGTGAATCTTCCCACAAGTTCAGCAGCTTCCTCAATGTCCTTCTGAAGCTCCTTGTCTCCCCACACACGCCGTAAGGATGCGACAATAATGTGTGCATCGACTGTCAGCGTTTCTTCGCAGTAGACGAGGATGGTCTTGAGAAGTCGAGCGGCTCGGACTCGTGTCTGGGACTGCCAATTGGTCAGTTCTCTCAGCACAGGCTGGAGGAAGCGCCTTGCACGTCCTCTGACGAACAATCTCGTTCCGAGCGACGGGCGCTCGTGGAACGGAGCTGGCAACTGCCCATTGTAATTGTAGGATGGGTTACGCCCATCAATACCATACTGCTTCATCTCTATGACCTCACTCGCATGCTCCTGCTCATACGTGTTTCCAAGCATTTCTAGCGTCTTCATAGCTTGGATAGCAATGTATAGGATCTCGTCGCTCACACCACTGAGTAGATAAGGCAAGAGGCGAGACTCGTGGTCGTATCTGTCCGGCAGCGTCGTGATCCAATCGCCGACCATGGCATAGAACGCCTTTCGGACACTACTGTTTGCGTCCTGGTCTAGTCTGGCAAAGTAGTTGACTCGAGTCTCGCCAACGTAAAAGGCAGCAATCGGGATGACGTTCTCCTCTCGATGTCCGATGAGCTCCACCAAGGTTTCCGTTCCACTGCCTTTGCATTTCTCGACATTGGGACAGCTGAGGACCGTCCGAATGCCATTGATAGCGGCCACACGGACTCTGGCGACACGGTGCAGCAAGAGGTGCTTCATGGCTCGGACGATCGCGACGCTAAAGTGCTTCATGACCGAGACCATGTGATCACTAATCAAAGCGAGCAAGTGGCAGCTGCGTATATTGACCTCATGATATGGGTCGTGAAGCCCATTGACTAGTACGAGTATCATATCGAAGATGTAGGCATGTAGGATGGAGGAGGCGCTATGCGTAAATACATTTTGCAGGATCGTCTCGATCAACTGAAGGAAGAGGAGTCTAATTTCCTCCGACGGTTCAGTCGGCTTTCGTCGATCCACTTGTTTTTCATCGACGTAGATTCTTCCTCTCTGGAAAGCTTCCTGCAAATACGCATCTCTTGTGAACTCTTGCATGTTTCCATCGAACGCATACGGACTCTCGATCCGCGAGACGATGGACGGCATCAAGTAAGGTAGGTAGCGCATGATGTCTTGTTCGTTTTGGAACGACAAGATGCACAAACGGATACTCACGTCTCTGACTTTTTCAATCGAGTCGTGGAAGCGTTTGAATAGTAACTTGGCGACGACATCGAAGTCGAAGTGTTGATCCGAGGTTTCCACCAGGATATGCCGCTCGAGAGCGACTGCCGCTTTCTTGCGTACGTTTGGACGATCGTGTGCCATGCGATTGACTTCCAGGTGGAAGTTGCATGCCGTGGACGACGTACCCACCACACACTCCGTCCCATCTGATGTCGGTTGAGTGTAAGTCGTGTCGGACATGGATTTCCGGAGAACGGCGTCAGCCTTGGCCGCTCGCGGCTGGGTGTCCGCATCCTGTAGCTCTTGCCATAGCTGGTTGATCCTGTCGTTGGCCATCGAGACCTTATGCTGAGAGTCGTCTACGCCTGTTCATGTCTGTTGAAACCGTGGAGGCGTCGAATCTATTTCCGGCGTGGTATCTTAGGACGGTCAGACCTTTTGAACGAAAGGAACAAATCTCGATCACAATTCGATCAGTCTGTATTTTCATTCGCACCAGCCACCTGTGCCAGCTAGTATCTGCCACTACCACCACTATCATCTATCATGACATCCACGACGGAAGACGCTCGGTATAGAAATTTCATTCTTTCCACCCTGTCACTAGCTTACTGAAACGTCTCTAGGCCGTGCACGCCTCGCAAGCGTCTGGAAGAAGCGAAGGAAGTCGACGGCCAATTATCCGCTTCGAGTGTCCTGCGAGATTTCTGCGCCCACTTCGTGTCGGGCGTTCTGGACCAAGGCCTACATAAATTCCAGTAGCAAATCAAAATAAAATCCAACTTTCCACATGCGCTGGTAATGGCTTCTTCCGTCCTAGTTTGCCAAAGCCGGTTACAAACTCTTCAACAGGTGGCTTTGCAACGCACGCATTTCGTCAACTGGACGACGGACTTTGCCCCCGTTTTGACACGCCCTCTATCGCTTTCGAGCGCTCTGAACTCCATTCGCCATTCTTCTTATTAAGCACCTACGTCATGGAGATCGGAGTCGGCGTATGGGTTCGAAAGACACACGACGCACCTTGGCAGTACGCGACGATCGTCCACCTTTCGGGCGAAAGTGATGTCAAGAGTGTCCGCTACCGACTTTCGACCGGCCCCGACGCTCGGACGGACGTGACAAGGGACTTGAGTGCGCAGGCAGTCGAAGCAGAGGAGACGGAGGACTTTTTACTAGCAAATAACAGCGATATGGACCTCGTGGAGGATTTGATCCAGTTACCTCATTTGCATGAGCCTGGGATCTGCCATACACTAAACGCTCGATTTAAGCTGAACGAGATCTACACGCTCACGGGGGAGATCCTGCTGGCGATTAATCCCTTCAAGAACATTGGCATCTACTCAGACAAGATCATTCGCAAGTACATTCGGAACGGAGACAAACGGTCTCTCGGCCACGACGTCCAGCCTCTGCCGCCGCATGTCTTCGGGACGGCCGACCAAGCATACAGGGCGCTCATCCGTCCGTTAGTCTCAACGGAATGCCACAACCAGTCCATCCTCGTGTCTGGCGAAAGTGGCGCTGGGAAGACCGAGAGCACGAAGTTCATCATGCAGTACCTCGGCGTGATCGCCCAGCAGCATAAGAAGGCTGCGTCGGACGATGCAACGGTCATGAAGCAAGTGCTGTCTTCGAATCCGATCCTCGAAGCCTTCGGGAACGCCCGTACGATCCGGAACGACAATAGCAGTCGCTTCGGCAAGTTTATCAAGATGCAGTTCAACGACGCAGGAGCGCTCGTCGGTGCTGCCATCAACACGTATTTGCTGGAGAAGATCCGGCTGACGTACCAGGCAGAGGACGAACGCAACTATCACGTCTTCTACGAGATGCTGGCCGGCGCATCTGATGTCGAGAAGGAGCGCTGGCAGCTCCTCAAGCCGCAGATGTACCACTACCTGAACCAGAGCTCTTGCAGCAAGCGACACGACGGCGTGGATGACGCTGAACAGTTCCGAGTGCTCAAGAACGCCATGCAGGTCATGGGGTTCCAGGAGGAGGACGTCGAGAGCGTCTTCCAGACCGTCTCAGCGCTGCTGCATCTCGGTAACGTCGAGTTCGAGGAGGTGCATCACGCGTCGGGGACGGAGGGCAGCGAGATCACAGGCGACAGCACGTCCCTCGCGTACACGCAGTCGTTCTTCGAGGTCGACGCGGACGGTCTGCAGCAGACGCTGTGCTTCCGCCGGATCCAGGCCAAGGACGAGGAGTACTCGATCAACCTCCTCCCGGCCGCAGCCGAGAGCACTCGAGACGCACTCGCGAGGTACGTGTACGGCCGGCTCTTCGACTGGCTCGTGTCTCGCATCAACGACATGATCGAGAAGGACGTCGAGACGTCTGGCTTTGTCGGCCTTCTGGACATCTTTGGCTTCGAGGACCTCGAGCAGAATTCGTTCGAGCAGCTGTGCATCAACTATGCGAACGAGACGCTGCAGCAGCACTTTAACCGGACGGTCTTGCGCCTCGAGCAGGAGGTTTATGAGGAGGAGGAGATCACCTGGAGCTTCATCAACTTCCCGGACAACACGCAGTGCATCGACTTGATCCAGAAGAAGCCCTTGGGCGTCCTGAGCGTGTTGGACGAAGAGTGCATCATCCCTCAAGGGAACGACAAGAACTTTTGCCGGAAACTGTACAAGCACCATGCCTCGCACCCACACTTCGCAGCCGACAAGACGCAGCAGGCGAGCCACCAGTTCGTGATCAAGCACTACGCCGGTGACGTCCTGTACGACTCGTTCGGCTTCTGCGACAAAAACAAGGACACCTTGTTCTACGAGATCACGGAGCTCCTGCAGCGGTCGTCCAAGGCTTTCGTCCGGAACCTCCTGCCTCGTCCGAAGCGACAGAAGAGAGGCGAGAAGAAGGAGGCGAGTAAGACGAGCATCGGAGGCCAGTTCCGGACTCAGCTGCAGGAGCTCCTCTCGACCATCGGCCAGACGCACTGCCACTACGTCCGAACGCTCAAGCCGAACGATGACGCCAAGGCCGCCACCTTTGACTCGAAGCGCGTCTGCGATCAGCTCAAGGCCGGAGGTGTCCTCGAGGCCGTGCGGGTCAATCGAGCTGGCTACCCCGTCCGCATGTCCCATCAGCAGTTCATCAAGCGCTATCGTCCGCTGGCAGACGCGTCCTATCTCGGACGGATACCAGAGGCCGCGGCAGAGGAAGGACGGATGGAAGAGGAGGAGGTGAAGGGGGCTGCGAGTCTCCTCGTGACGTTCCTGCTCCAAGCCCATGCGCAGAGGTATCCGGAGCTAGCAGAGGACCAAGTGGCGTCGATACAAGTCGGCCGAACGCGCGTCTTTTTCCGTCGCGCAGCCATTCAGTTCGTGGAAGCGCAGCTGGCCAAGAGGTATGGGGAGTTCGTGGTCTTGATCCAAGCCAATGTCCGTCGGTTGCTGGCGAGAAGGAGCTTTGTGCGTTTGAATGAGAGCACGAGGACAGCGCAGAGGGTCGTGCGAGGCTTCTTGGGCCGAAGAGCCTTTGCGAGGCAGTTGGCCACGAACAAGAAGCTACGTCGGAAGAGAGAGGAGCAGAGGCGACGGCAGGAGGAGGAGGAGCGACAACGAGCCGCAGAGGAAGAGAGACAGGAGGAGCGACGACGAGCCGCAGAGGAAGAGAGGCAGGAGGAGGAGAGACGACGGGAAGAGGAGAGGCTGGCGGCAAAGCTCGTGGAGGAAGAGAAGCAGCGACTGACGGCGCAGACGGCGCGGTCGTCGGACCCTGCGTCTGACGACTCGGGTGAGGACAAGGACACGCGGCGCCGGTCGAGCGGTCGGTCGACGCAGCGCTTTCGGTTCACGAGAGAGTACGACGGAGGCAGGAGTAGTCTGGACGAGGGCATGCGGTCGGTGGCGATGGAGCCGGGGGACACAGTGCTCCACGTGGCGGCCAACTGCTGCAACGAGCAGGACGTCCTCAAGCTCCTGCAGAACGGGTCGGACATTGACGCGCGCAACAGACGAGAGCGCACGCCGCTCCACACGGCGACTCTGCATGACAACATCGAGGTCGTGGGCATCCTGCTGGACTGGGAGGCAGACGTCGTGGTGCAGGATGAAGACGGGAACACGCCGCTCCACTTGACGAAAGACGCGCACATCGCCCGCATGCTCTTGGAGGCAGGGTGCACCCCGAACATTGTGAATGGGGACGGCCGGACGCCGCTGATCGAGGCCGTGGAAAAGGGGCACGCAGGGATCGTCAAGGAGCTGCTGCACTTCAAGGCCGACGTGCTCTTCCGAGAGCTCAAGCACCACCAGACAGCGCTCCACCTGGCGGTTCGGAGAGGACACTACGCCATCGTGACGGACTTGTGTGCGGCGGAGGACGTCCAGCACCTGATCAACCTCACGGACCGGAACGGGAACACGGCGCTCCACTTTGCCGTCGCGAGAGACCGGAAGAACGGGTACAGACTCGTGGACTACCTCCTTCGGCACGGGTCAGACGTCGATCGAGTCAACGCTCGCTTCCAGACGCCGCTCGTGGTGCACATCATGACGACGAGACAGACGGACCCTGCGATCGCAGAGCTGATGCTGTCGAAGGGGGCGGACCCGAACATCTCGCTCACGGACGGCGCGACGCTGCTGCACATTGCGCTCGAGAGAGAGCTGATTGACGTCGGCTGTGCGCTCATCAAGCACGGAGCGCTCTTGAACAAACCAGACACGGACAACCGGCTGCCGGTGGACCTGGTCGAGAAGAAGTACCTCAAGAAACTGTACGCAGCCATCTCGACACCGCCGGCGTGGGTCGAAGAGAAGAGCCGGCGGAGGTGCATGGTGTGCAACGGTAACTTCAAGTTTGGCACGAGGCGCCACCACTGCCGCCACTGCGGTCGAGTCTGCTGCTCGGACTGCTCCAACTACTCGGTCGAACTCTTCCGGTTCCCGAAAGACTTTCCGGGACGAGTGACGGACGGAGGGAAGAACGTCAAGGACGCACAGCGAGTGTGTCGGACGTGCCACGCCGTCTTCAAGCTCCGAGCGGCCCAGAAAGAGAGTAAGAGTGGCTTCATGGCGAGAGTGCTCGGGTACGAGTGGGATGAAATCACCGACAAGTAGGCAACGCACTAGAGGCGTTGAACGCTAGCTGACATAGCTGTAGAGACACGTGATAGTCGCAGCCAAGTACGAATCAATCGAGCTATATTTTGACTTTTTCAAGCCCAAGTTTCCACTGCCTACACGTCCTGGTCGACCACGGCTTCGATCGACAAAATATTTCCGCAGTCCTGACGTAGCCCCATGCGGTTGTACCCGTCGCTACTCGACATGCCCTTGAAGCACTTGCACACACCACTGGCGTAGTCGCACTTACCACTGCGTGTGCATGTTAGAAGGGTAGATGATGATATTATAAATGTACGTACTTGTTCGAGCACACGGCGTTCTCGGTCGTGCCTTGGACGGAGTCACCCACGCCGTCGGTATCGATCGTAAAGACTGGCAGGTACGTCGGGTCTTCTAGCGCTTCCATGTGGAGAGAAGGAAGATCGCCCATGGCGTCTGCAAACAAGATCGAGATAGCGTTGCTGGCTGCGCCGTTCGTAGTACATGCTGACGTTGCGTCGCCGAGAGAGTACGCCACCTGGACACGACCGATCGTACGCACAGCCTCCATTGCTGCTTTCAATTCGGAAGCAGTGGCTGTCGACAGGATGCTGTCCGTCGCCTCGCCGCGGAACCAAAGGCGGAAGGCTGTCGTCTGCGTATGCTCACACGTGATCACCTGGACTTCGTTCACTTGGTCTTGCGTGTGCGGGTCATCACCTCGAGGACACGACCTAAGAGAGCAGTCGTGACCTTCCCATCCTTCGTCGCACAAGCATCCTTGGACCTTGTTAAAGTCCCATGTCTTAGCTAAGTTCGGCGTCTGACCGTAATTCACTGGCACCGGATCTCCGTTCACGCGAGCTTCTCGTGCCAACTCTTCCATCGTCAGACACTGGCCGTGGCCACTGCACGGCGTATTCCCAGGACACTTGAGTCGCTCGCATGCACCACCGGTGAAGTGACTCGGACAACTGCACTGGCCTGTTACAGTGTTGCAGACACCGACACCGGAGCACACGGCATAGTCATGCGCAACGTCGTCGGCGCTTGGCATGTCGAACCAAGCCCTTCCCTTTGGACATGTACGGACGGAACAGTCTCCAGATGTCCAGCCTTCGGCACAGAAGCATCGGAATTGCGGCGGGCCGGAGCAGTAGCCATGATTCGTGCAAGCAATAACACCCTAGAAACATGCCACGATTAGAACTGTGAGATGTACGGATTGGTTTTGTCACGTACAGGACAGGCAACGATGGATGACTCGGCAGCACCGCAGTCTCCCCTTTCTCCGGCGAGACCGTCTCCGGCGCTGCTGATGTAGCCAGGGTAGCACCGACAGTATCCTGAGAGTTCATCGCAGAAACCTCGATTTGAGCACTGCTCATTCTCTTTGGACCCGTCTTCCGTCTTGGTTACAGTCAGCTCCGGATCGGAATCAACCACAGCATGCACCAAGTTTGTGCTGTCACCAACTAGAAGCGGTAGCCTACGTTGTGCGTAGGTAAGTGCGACAGTATAAGACTTTAGACAAGTAGACTTACGATCCAAATGTTTGAGTGAACTCGACGGTCACGTACGTTCCATCGGCATTGCACATCTCCGTTTCGGACCCACCAAACGTGACACTAGCTTCCCCCACTGTTGTTAATGCCTATTCTCAATGCGTTATATCAACTGTAGTCGTCTATGTATATCAAATTATCTCCTTACGTTAAGCTTGGCATACACGTCGTCTGCACCGTCAGCTACATTGATAGGTACGGTAGTCTGTCCTCGAAAGGACAGTGTCAGCGTTCCATCCTACAACGATAGTATCAGCATCTACAAGTTCTACCATGTAGACATTTGGATGCTCACAGTCGCAGCGCAGTAGACTGTTTGCTTTTCGTTCAGCTGATGACCAAAAAGCGTGTCATCGTTTGCCCCTGTCAATGGGTCGTCTCCAGTGGGGCAGGTGCCTGTGGCATCAAGCAGTTAGATTTTCATAGAATAAAGTTAAAAGGCCTCGGATATGCAGACTTACGCTTAGAACAGTCACCACCGGCGTATCCTGGATGACAGACACAGCCGTAGATCATCTCACTATCCCAATTGGCATCGTATTTGACCGCAGGGCCCTCTCCTCTATCTTTTAACAGTGCGTGGAACTTGAGTGAACGGCACTCGCCACGGTTGTTACAGTTGTTTGGACACTCCACTACAAATACCAATGCAATGAGAAACATAAAACGAAAGTAGTTTAAGAGGCGTGAATTTACTTCGATCGCATGCCAAGCCTGTGAAGCCAGGGTCGCAGGTACACTTTCCAGTAGTAGTGTCACACCGACCGCGATTCGAGCACATTGCAGGCTGGTGCGCTCTGTCGGTTGCTATGGCCATGTCGCTCCAGGCCGGGCCACTTGGACACATTCCTATTAACATCACCTAGGTAACATGGTCGTATGAGGAGTAGTCTCGCAGGAACACGTACGCAAGGAGCAGTCACCACCGAAGAAACCGGTAAAGCAGCTACAAGTACAGCCAGAACCGTAGCTCGTACAAATACCATTGCCACTGCAGCTATTCGGACAGCATCCTTCCGTATAAGCAAGAGTTAGAAGCAAGAGGAGAGAGCTAAATATCTTCCAAGTAGTCATTTGGACGAGAGGAAAAGATAGAATGCTAATCGACTTGAATGACATGCAAAAGTCGTTTTAAAACGGTGCTGTCGGTGTTTGGCCTATTTCTGTAGGCTACTGCACGAGATACCAGCTCTTTATGTCTAGTAGCACAGTCGCGAAGAGACTTTTATCTGCACCATTTCTTTCAAACAGCAGAAATATGGTGGTAATCTTCCGATGGCTCAAGCTATCCAGCATGCATCTTTCGAATAAAAGTAAGCGACGGTACCCGCGTAAAGGCAAAAGAAAATTTGCTTCGGGATTAAGAGAAGCAAGAGCAGTGTCTGACGTAATCTAGGCTTGCATGTGTTTCTTAGTTTCAGCTGAGGAGATCGTACTACGCACGAGCTGTTGATGATATCAGCAGTTAAAGTAGAAACGAATGAAAGGCTTTCAAACGATGCCGCTACAGGCAGGTTTCATATATTAAACGGAAAAACTACCTCTTCAATACATCAACTAGAGCTCAAACTCTTCCGAATGGACGTCAAAGTGCTCACCACCAATCTTGCCAACGGTGGTGTCAACAACATCCTTGAGCGCCATCGGTCCAGACATGAAGATGCCAACTGGTTCTTCACTCTTTCTCCCGAGATGCTCTTCATACGCACTGCGCAAGAGCTTGGCGGTATCCGGGCGGTAGCCACGTCTGACGTTGTATTGTGCGAGGAGGTCGCGCCGAGTGTGCACGTCCGAGGTTACCATGTAGCTCGGTCGGTCCTGCGACTCGAACGCAGGGTTGTACTGGACGCTAGCATACTTGGCTAGCCAAAAGGCCGACTTCCGACTGTACTGGTTGTAAAAGCACGCCACGCCGTAGATGATGAAGAAGAAGAGCAGGCCGAGGAAGCTGAGCAAGAAGCGCTCCAGCGGCCACAGATTCCGGTGGGGAGCGTCCAGGTTGTTCGAGACCGAGATCGGGTTGTTATACGCGAGCAAGACCATCGCGAACGAACTCACGAATATGGAGAGGGCAGAGAGGATAGCTCTCGATCGACCGAGTGCGAGTGGCACGGCAAACGGTCGAGCCTGGTATCCTTTCTTGGTCATGGGCCGTTCTTCATCTTTATCTCCATCCTTAGGGTACATGAGCGCAATCGGCTGGTCCAATTGAGCTTCATGATCGGCTCCACTGGATCCTTGCGTCCAGAAGAACTCGAAACGACAGTGCTCTTGTCTCGGGTCCAGCTCCTGCAGCCGCACGAGCGTCGGGTGAATGGCTTCTAGGAGAGACAGCTCTCGGAAGGAGAAGATGAAGTGCACACGACGAGGCGTCACTTCGAAACCTTCTTGCTTGGCAAGTGTCCAATTGACCACCATGTCTTCTAGGATGGCAAAGAGAGGCGTGGCCCCGATGCCTCCGCCGACGAGACAGACAGTCGAGTACATCTCGTACGATGACAAGGACGTGCCGTAGTAGCCGTCTACGTACAACGTTGGAGACAGATTCTTCCTATCACACTCGTCCGCAAGGTCAGCCAGCTTGGCGGTCCAATCTCCAAGCGACTTGAGGAGGATGGTGACGGACGTGGCGCTGGTCTTCGGAGACGAAGCGATGGTGAACGGATGCCACTCACGCTTGGAGATGGTCGGTGCGTTTAAGTACACGAACTGGCCGATGTCGTAGTCACCATCCTGGAGTGTCGACCGAGTAATGGTGAGCGAAATGACGCCATCGGAGCAGTGTCGAAACTCTTGTACTTCTACTGGTGTCTGCGCCACAACCTTGGAGCTCGCTCGACTGAGCATGTAGAGAACCAGTGACGGCAAGAGGAGGAAGATGCTGCCTGCCCAGTGCAGTTCGAGGAAGAAGATGGCCGGGATGAAGAGCTGATGGGCGTTGTAGAAGACGGTGTAGAATTTGCGACGGACGTACGGAATGGAAGTCGCACCAATGATCAAGAAGAGCACGAGCGCGGTCTGGCCAAA
>JAADVB010000076.1:0-72113 GCA_023334545.1 Salisapilia sapeloensis
ACGAAGTTTTCCCGTAGTCCTCTGGCAGCAGTACAATACCAGAAGAGATGTGACATACTTATTCGTCTGGGACCCTGGTCACGAGGACAGCACGTCGTATGGGGACAGGTAACAACAGATCCGCTTGGATCCCAAAGAGGTAGCCGATGTAGTTTAATTCTGTAAAGGAGTTTTCTCTAAGCGGCTCTAAAGTCAATGGTCTGATGCAATTGGTTCCATCCCAGCTCCTGTAATGCTGTGTAGATTGTTTCGTGATCCTGACACCATTTAAGACTCGTATTTTGAACTTCCAACTTTCCCGCATCTTTAATTGCTGTGGAGAGCGCCTTTTTGATTAGACGACGGGAGTTATAAGAAGGCGTCGAACAGTACCAAGGTGAAATGAAGCGAGTGAGCTTTTCTAGATAAGCGCTTCCTTGAAAGTCGTACCGTGCTGCTGCTGTATTATAGAGGTCAAGTCAATGGGAATTTAAATATCATCTACGAAGCAGTATAGGCTTTTGGCCAAGTGCTCGAGTCTTCCGTGGATATCATACCACGGGACATCGGTGATTCTCTACACTTGTGGCTCGTATTCTTTGATGGTGGAAGTCGTGGTAACCCAGGCTGGGGTGGTGCTGGCGCGATCACAGTCAAAGCTTCCTTATGTTCCTTACATGCAGGGTTCTTTTGGGTGGGCAGCATGTCTTATGCGAGTCCAGGTACGACAAACAATAATGCAGAGTACAATGGCCTAGTTACGGGCCTTCAAGTTGCACAAGAATTTCAGCTTCGAAATGTACATGTAATCGGTGAGAGTGCTGTTATTCTGCGACAACTACGTCGGGGATACAGCCTAAAGCCAAACATCTACAACGCTGGTATCAACAAAGTTGAGATCTAGCTTGCTGCGTAAATGTCTCATCATGGAACATTATCCCGAGCTTTCAACAAAATGGCAAATCTGGTCGCTAAAATCGCAATGGGTGCACACACAACTTCTAAACTCACACAGCGGACCCTATCCAGAATTTTCTCACGTCCAAAGATGGCTATCAAACAACATGCGCCAGTGGTACCTTTACGGATTCCATCGCAATTCGACCTTCGATTCAGACTCCACCAAGGCCTTCTCCCGTCTGAAGGGGAACGTTGTTGACACAAAGCCCACCCTCATCGGCTATTTCTCGTTCACTTTACTAGAGAAATATTGGCTAGATAATCAGTATCTTAATAGATCGTTGGTTTCATATTAAAAAAGCACATCGATTAAACTATAAGATTTCCACTGAAGACGAATGTTGAAGTTGCCATGAAGGTCAAAGGACATCAGGAGAGTTCCGATCGATTTCCGCTGTAGAAATTAAATTCTCTTTCGAGTTTTTGCTTTCTACGTAAGAAGTCTAACATTTTATTATTTGACCTCGCCTTGTTCTCGTATGCAGTCCAAGTCAGATCCATTGGACGTCAATCGAGAACTGAGAATTTGTGTGAAAGAAGCACTGGGATCATCCACTGCACCCTGGCCGGTGGATGATAAATTTGCTCCTTTCCAGACTGCTGGCTCTTCTTTTTAAGGCATCAGTAGCAAAATTTGGCTGAGAAGCATAAAACGTTCTGGAGTACTTACGCGTCGCTGTTTCTCGAGATTGCGTACTACCATCCGACAAATGTCGTGGAAAGAAAGGCAATTCACAGCGGAAGACTGGTCTGTTGCGGCAGCAGGCATCATTGTCAAGTAATTTCATCGAGACGTTGGGCATAGAATTTGTCGCCCATAAAATATGTTAACCGGGTGCTGCGAATGCGTTGTTCTTTTTAAGACAGCCTATATCGCTAACCGACCTGTCCGAGGATGAGCTACAATTGCATCTATCTTATCTGCGCTACGACGCATGGCTGTCGCCGATCATGAATCGACACCGCTCAGCCTGGTGGCACATGCTACTGTATATGTAGCCGAATGATAGTGACGCCACACGACAGGAAGCTATAGTGTATGTGTCGGACGCCGCGAAAACTCAGATCGCGACTACCAACTACGAGGATGGCTTCAATGGGACAAGGTGTGGATGGCATTGGACGCGGAACAGCCATGGACGCAAATGATCAACGATTTTTTAGCCCCGAATGATGAGCTACCACGTTGCCAAGTGACAACGATGAGACGTGACACGTCGGAAAGTGAAGAGCAGTTGTCCAGTACGAATATTAATTCTATCCCAACAGTCAATCATGGTAAAACTATTGCTACGGAGGAGAGGATAGAAATGCCTGAAAGGTATTTAAAGTTTAATGTTGGTGGTGAACGAGAGCATATTGGATGGTGGGCCGATTGGGATGATGGCAATGATGATGATGAAATGAGCCTTGGAGACTTAAACAAATAGAGGCTTACGCGAAAGGGAAAAGGAAGACGCACGAAGATGCATCCGAAAAAAACCAGTGGATACCTAGTCTAAGTAGTAGACTGAATAAATGAATGAAAGTGAGGTACATTGGCATCGAGTTACTTACGATTCCTAAAGTCTGTCTTAGTGCGTTCATCAACGTGCTAGCCTATTTTATCTACTTCGCTTCGGGTCGTTCTTGTAGGTGTTGCAGGCGCTGCAACTTCTTATGCTGCCTTGAGATGACTGCCCTGAGCTCCTTGGTAAGCAGGGCCTGGAGTTGTTGCTGTGTTAGCTGCCAGTTTTGAAGAGTCTTCTGATTGGCAGCCTATCGTATCCAGTCCTCTAAGGTTGGCCGGAGATTTGCTTTCGTTGTGTCCTCGGCTTATTGTCGGATAGGATAGTACTGCACCCGTCCAGGTTGCTGTCGTTCCTCGGTCGTTGTGCTCACTTTCATAAGGACACTTTGATGACCGGACTGTAAGGCAGGTAATTCAATCGAAATTAAACGAACGCTCCATTCTTGCAGCCGGATATACGGTCGGTCTAGGCGGCTCGCACTCTTTTTGGTCCAGTAGGTATACCTTTGGTGATAATCCCGAGGGTCGGCATCCACGTCTAGGTGAGGGATGTGCGTGGCATCAGCGAGGTCCCATTCCCCGATGAGTTGCTCTAGCTCTTTGCTCTCAGGTGGACCGGAACCTGGGATCCCAGTTTTAAGTCTGCCCAATGCCGGACCCAGTACACAGTTGAAGCCGCCCACAAGAATACATTCCCTCTGAGTGCGCCATTTTCTATGGAGCTTGAGACAGAATTTGTGCTGGAAGACGCCTGGCCCGAGTGCGTAGACATTGGTGATGCCAATGTCTTTGTATGTTATGCCAATCACGTGTGCAATGGCCTGTTCCGGATTTAGAGCTTTTACGTGGTGCGTGGTATGAGGTGATAAGAGTATTCTCACACCCGCGGTAGTCGTAGAGTTTCCGCTCCAGTAAGACATCACTTTGCCATGGAGAAGTACTCCCCACATACTACACCACCTGTGGTCCAATTCCTCCCGGTCGTGCTGGGTAAGGGGTTAAGTCTCCTGCAGCAAAAGGATATTGGGCCGATGAGCGGTATGCAGCGCATGCTAGCCCTTGAAACACTCGGTTCGTGATTTAACAGTGAAGCCCCGGACGTTCTACGAGAGATGAGCGAGCTGGTGTCGAGTTGGGGGTATTTGTGGATGGTGGAAGGAGTGGTGAATGGATGAGTATTTCTCAAACAAAGCGGCATCCATCTACACCTCGTTTGTGTCCTCCAAGATGCAAAGGGCGAGTTAAAGGGTTGGTTTTCATCTCTGGACTTGCTGTTGATGGCCACGAAGTGGTCATCTAGCAAGTGATAAGGGAAGAAGTTGAGTTCCACTTGAATGATATATTAGAGTGATTTCAGATCCAAGCAGGAGTAAACACAGGCCGCGAGGCTGTACCAGGACCTTTCGCCCGTGTTCGTGGTGAGACCGTAAACATTGTTAGAGTTACGTTCATAGGTGAGAGCAGTCAACACCCAAGACGTTAGCGTTGTAGCTGGTTGATTTTTCTACCAACTGAGTTCGAGGTCAGTGAGTGCTGCGTAGCAGAGGTCGGCAAGTTTGGCGCCGCTAAGGACAGTCGATGAAGAGTCTCCTGCGAACGATTGTCCCTCATCTATTTGTTCCTGTAGGAGAGTTGCATCCTCGATTGTATTGCACTCTGCTAGTTTGAGAGGAAGCACATCTAGCACAATTTATTGGCGGAGATAGATTGCAGCAATGGTAGCTTTGGCTTGAGATAGCTGCCCAAGAACATGGAACGATCGTGGGAACTTGCATAGGACAGAGAACAACTGCGTGGTGTCTCGGCCTACGGCCGTTTTCTAAACGGTGAAATCGTTCGAGGTCAGAGGAAAGCGTGCGGGACCTTTTTAAGTTGCTTGCTGACCGTTCCAAAGCTCATCTAACCGAGTATCAAACTGGCGGGGCAATGTGGCAAAATTTTTTGAGGAGGCCCGGTCGGCACAATACGACCCGGACTTTATCTTCCGCTTCAATGGGCTTGCCAAGTGAGTGGTTGACAATAGTGCCGGCTTCCATCTTAAACTTTTGACTCCAGCGTTGGATGGTGAAATCCGTCTCATTGCTCACGGCTGCGACTCTTTGAAGACTCTCCCAATTTTCAAGTTCAAGGTTAGCGATGTGCTTCTGTCCCTCCGGCTTGAGAGCGAAAAGGACAGATGGGACGACTTCCATTATTATCTTTAATCTGGTTGGGAAGTTAGCCACCACGTGGGTGAGGTGTTGCTTTCAATTGCAGTTAATTTCGGGTGTTGAAGCGCCTGCTGCATCATCTCCGGGTTTCACTCCCAACTTGGATCCGTCCATGGTTTGGATAGCGATGCATCCGCATCGCCGCTGGCCATGTTTTCTAAGAATTTGTTTTATATCGCCGGCCATGTCTGCATCGTTGTCACTTCCTGCATCCTGATCTGTATATTCAACCTGCCCTGCAGAGCTCGCCGGGGCTGCTGCCAGATGAGGGAGCTATAGTGATTACCATTGAAATATAGGACCATGTGGCGATTTATCTCGCGAACCACTTGTCTCAATTAATTCGGTGAGCTAATTTACGCTCGCAAAACACGATTGTGTAGTAGAAGGAAACTTAAGAAGTGGAGTATAGACAAGATCTACCTATGGCTTTTCTATCTAGACTAGCTTTCCATCATATTTTTCTGGGTTACCATTGGCCAGCTAGACCTTCCACCATAGATCTAGAACGCTACTTGAAGAGTATACATTCTGATTGAAGCATGTAGCTACCTGCCACATTCGGCTTGTCACTCTGGACAGTTCTGTTAGAACAACGGCAACGGCCTTAGAGCGCAATCGGCATCCGATTTTCTACTGCCTGTTGTGACGTATGATGCGCCTATAAAGGTGCTGGATGTTAGTGATCACTACTTAGTCTCAAGGAAGACGTACCGCAGTATACGACAAACTTTTCATCCTTTCCTTCCTTCCTTCCTAGTTCGGCTTGTAGGGCTATGGCGCAGCTAGTCGGATCGAGGCTGAATTCCTTACAGGTGCGACCCGCTGCATGTTTGGTGGAAGCCTCCGTGGTATACTGCCCGAATGTGTGGTGTTACGTGTCCGTACTCGCATCCAGAACAGATGTCGCCCTATTGAGGAGAATTGCTGCCATACGCAATGTAGCAGACGATCCCCGTAGGCGGGATAGTAGGTACCCATCAAGCGAGCTCAATGAGATCGCTGGTTAGTCGAAGAAGCTGTGGAGACATTAACGAGAATTGGGCGCAGTGAAGTAGCTGCCAGGCCATTCAAGTGCACCAAGAATCTGTTATCTGATCCCGTGTGGAAATTCCTGAACGAATCCCAGCTTAGCTGCCGTAGTGATGCCTTTCTTGAGAGTGGCGGTCAGTCTCGCAAATTCCATGGGATGGTCGTGACGAAACGATCAGAGTTGAAGAGTCCTTGAATCAGGGCATAAAACTGACGATTGCCATTCGCGGGCGTGTTGTTCCTGTAAAGGTAGCAGTCCGATAAATTGTTCTAAGAGACGAGGTGCGGGTAAATGAAGTGCCCAGTGAAGGTGGGTTGACCAACTCGACCACTTGTAGGCTGCCCAGTGCTTTCGGCTTTAATCCCATCCGAGATGTACCAGCCGTCCGCATTGGTACTTCCGGGGATTTACTGATAGACAGACCCGTATGATCATTGCCCGACTGGGTGTGGTGGTCAGGACAGGATTGTCCGAAGGGGCTACGCGTACCTGTTGGCTCGGAAGGCTCGTTGAAATGCCCAGAGTCGCCAGTGAGGTCAACTATACTATCCTGTGAAGATTTCACGCGCAATCTGTTCGGTTTGGCGCGATGACTTTTCTTCTTGTTGCCCTTCCGGGGTGTTTCAGATGTAATTTCCTAGGTGATGTCGGTGGGAAAGTCGATTGTGAGCCCTTTCCGAGCTTCCATGGTGTGGGCGATGTGTTAGAGTTAGCGTCCGCGTTGTCAGATGACGGTGATTTTAAAGCCGTGCTAGAGTCCGCAGTGTCGGCGCCAGAGGCGGCCGGGATGGGGGAGATGTAAGTGCCTCCCAGAACTCTTATAAGGAGGTAAAATGGTTGATAGAAGGATATTTGGTCGCGACATCCTGTGGCGAAATCGTTAAGGTGATTTGCGGTCTTTCAGCCACGCTTACCCCTGGAAACTGTTAGTGCAGGTGATTTGTGGAGCCATAGACGTGGCACATTGCCTCCGGTCCGCTCTGATAGTGGTGGACGAGAAGACGCTTCCTTTCCAGGAATGGGGACATCGATGTGTGACGAAGAACACATTCCAGTGGAGCGAATGCCGCCCTGGATCTCCAAACAAATCATGACCGAAGTAGGCTTCCGTGTCCCCAAACTCCTACTTGCCGAAGTAGTCCATGATTTCCTTCATTTCGATATACAACCGGCAACGCACCCTTGATGGCATACCAGACGATAGGCAGCAGCACTGTCGCATCCAACTTATTAATGCATCCAGCTTCATCGAGTCTGGACAGGGCTTTGCTTCGATGGTTTGGTCACAACAAGCGTAAAGAGTTTGCTCCAGAAGGCGGTCTAAAAGCCATTCCATCTGGAGGCCATCTCCCTTGTGTAGGTGGTGAGGTGTATGGTGTGGAACGTAGTATTTTATTCAAGCTTGCGTGCGTCTCCACAGCACTCTGGGAGATTTTCGGGATTCCAACCCCATGCTTGGACCGACACCCGTATTGAGGTTTTCAGTCTTTTCGAATCCTAGAAACTGTGGAAAACTTTGTCTTCCGCCGAGAGGTGAGCTACCGATTCGCCTACTAACTATGCTTCCATAGTAAGACGGAAGCGGTGAAGGTTCTCGGGGTTATAAATTCTCTTGGCGAACTGAGGGACATGTTTAACAATGATTCTTCTTTCCAGGGTGCCCGTTAGGATCTTACTTACTACCGCAGTCGGTTTACGTAAGGTTTGCGGGAATTTGAGCTTCCTCGCACAGTAAGAGTGGAACTCGTGTTGCTTCTCTTACGAGTAGTCGGCTGGCGAGCTAAACCCAAATCGCCTTCACTCGCTATGCTCGCAGTGCGAGAGGCTTCCCCTTTGATTGCCCTTTGCTCCCAAACAGTCGTGGTCGTGGTCGTGAGAATAGTAGTAAGTTTTTCGATTCTTGCGATGAGCATGGATTTGGTACTCCACTTCGACCGCTGGAGTGCGTGGATGATGCCTTTAAAGTACAGACACCAGCTAGAGTGCGTCAAGGGCGGCCTGGGTAGTATGGCTGGGCATTACGAGGAAGTGGGGTGGTTCGCAATTACTAGTCCCACGAGAAGCTCTACCTGACGACGATATATCGGCGAGCGTTTGCTAGGGCGTTCCAGTGGGGTGATCCTGAGTTTCATGTTTGCGACGTGTTTCCAGCGTAGTAGATCCTTTAACAGGGAACCTTCATGCCGAAGTAGTGAGAAAGCACGTTGTATGTTAACCACGTTTCCGTCCGCTGTGAGGAGTCCTATCGTTGGAAGCTCTGCATGCGGAAGGCATTCTAGACAGAAAGCTCCATACATGCTAAGTCTATATTGCTGGACAAGAAGCAGTTCGACGTGATGACGAATATATTCATCGAGGGTAACCTTATTGTACGATCCAAAGAATCAAGCCTTCATGCTAGACAAGTGCTATAATTGGGACAGCAATCGATCCTCTCCTCCGTTCTTGGTGCCAAGGTTCTTTACACCCACATTGTGAAGACGAACCCATTCACGCGGATATCCTCTTTCGAGTATGGTGACGTATCCTATCTGCAGGTGCCCGCTTTTCGTGGCAGTCAGAGTCCGCTCAGCATTGCCAGCAGGGTTGCCAACAGCCGGAAACGTACAGAAACCTCTTCTTAGAATGCCTAGTAGCGTTCGAAACTTGGACTGACCTGGCAAAGCCTTGGGATACTTTCATCTCGTCTGACCCGGGCTGGCCACAAATACTGATGCAAACGAACCTTGTACTGCAACCCCAATGGCTGGGCACCAAAAGTAATGTTACGATACTCTAGCGCCTTCAATGTCCTATTACGATGCGCCAATCCTGGCTCGCAAGGAACGATACTAAACATTAAAATTGTCCAACGCCGCCCTCGTCAAGCCTGAGCCACGCCTCCTGGTTCACTCTCCTCACATACATACGACTATTCCTCACAACATCGCTCGGCGTGTACCTCGACGTCCGCTTCCTTACAGCTTTCCACCAACAACTAAAAAATCATCACGCTACACCATAGCACACATAACGGACGCTGCACAAAATGAATTCCAATTAAATAGATCTAGAACAATTAATAGACACGTGATGAGCATACCTTGGTATTTTATCAACAATCGATTGTATGGTTAATACTATATCGTCTCAAAATAGAGACCATAAATACAGCACTACTATAGCGTATGAATTGTCATACGATAAGTAATTAAGAAATGAGGTGATAGTCGCGGGTTTCAGCATTTAATTTAGCCTATGCAAATTAGGGAATTTTCTAATTTGCGGAGCTGTATATCAGCCACACATTTTCCGCAGGTCCAGCTCCAAATCTCTCATTCTTCTTTTATCGACAGAGAACGCAAGTACATCTACATCTGCGCAATGACCGAATTCGAGGTAGCTGGACAGACGGGCGACAGTGCCAAGGGGGCAAAGATCTTCAAGACGAAGTGCTCGCAGTGCCACACCGTCAACCCTGGCGGACCCCACAAGCAGGGCCCGAACCTCAACGGTCTGATGAACCGTCAGTCTGGCCAGGCCGAGGGATACTCGTACTCGACGGCTAACAAGAACTCTGGTGTTATCTGGACCGACGAGACGCTCTTCGAGTACCTCCAGGCCCCGAAGAAGTACATCAAGGGCACCAAGATGGTGTTTGCCGGCCTTAAGAAGGCCAACGAGCGTCGTGACTTGATCGCCTACCTTATGGAGTCCACGGACCCGAACGCCGCCTAAGCTGTTAACTTGGATCAGTAAAGCGACTTTCCTACTGTAATTTTCTTTTAGCTTCTAGAGACTTTGCAAGCCGAATACAATCGTCTCAATCTTGACTAGAAAGCGTGTTCGTTTTGGTTCAGTTAACGGGTGAAGCGACAGCTGGGTTCTGTACCAGTGTCGTACCAAAGTATCTTTGAACTATCTGCCTCGTCGCACTTAATCTTGCTTTGTCTTGGCTCGGCGCTTCTGCCGCCATCGCTTACCCTCTCGAACAAGGCCCACAATGAACGGCAGGAGAAGGGGTGCCAGCAACGGAGCGTATACGCCGAATATCTGTTCCTGGGGAAAGTAGAGCTGCCGGATCATCGTGTGGTCATAGTGCACGTATTGGGCGTATTGGTTTGCCTTGCGCACCGACCGCAGTCGCTCAAATGGAGTCAATTCTTGTGGGAAGAGTGCGCTTTCGAGTAAATCGACGGCAGTCTCCATCTTGAGCCGGACGTCCTCCAAGACACTCATCTCCGGCAAGGTGTCCACCAACTGGACGATGGACGTCAGCGTCTGAATACTGTCCGTCGCAAGGTGGTTCAGTTGGCGTTGGACGAGTACATCCAGCTCCCAGTCGGCCACACCATCTCTTGGCGATGGCAGAAACACATACTTGTCCTGCTCCGTTCGTTGACGAGTGGCAAACGACGGCAGGTACAGCAGTGTCCGTAGGTGGGTGAGGAAGAGTTGCATCAGTCGTCGCTCTTCCGTACTTTTCTCTCCCATCGTGAGCTTGTGGGGGTCGAGGATGACCACAGCGCCGTAGCCAGGGATCTCAAACGCCCTCTTCTTATCGTTGCTTCCATCGTCAATGTAGAGAGGCGAGTGGGAGAGCGTCGGCAGAGCTGCTGTCAGGTGCAGCACCTGCTCTCTGTCCTCCGTCACGGATGCTGCCAAGTAGTCATTTGCGCTTTTGAACTGCATGCATGTAAAATAAGAGCCTGAGCATGTAAATTAAAACGAAGAAGACGTACATGTCGAAGAGTTTCGACCGACACGACGGACGCGTTTTCGATTGCAGGATGAGGTCGGATCGGATGACCGATGCCTGCATAGTACAAGGTCTCTGTCTCGTAGGAGAAGGACGCCACTGGCTCCATCTTGGACAAGAACGGGCTCAAGTATCTCTGGTGGAGTGTATCTAGGTCCCACTGCCACTCGACATCTACGTCTTCCTTTAGCAGAGTGAACTCTAGGCGGTAGTTGGAAGACAGTCCAGCTCGCCGTCCACTGGAGATTGCGTCCTCTTTCCCACTGTTCCAATGGGTTTGCACTAGATCCTTCACAGTCGACTCGACCTCACTGCTACCTTCCACACCACCACACACCTCCTTTGCCCGGAAGGCATGACGGTACTTGCCCACAGTGGTCTGTGGCGGCATAAAAGGGAAATGCATGCCGCATAAGAGGACGAAAGAGAAGGCTGTGGATGGTGGCAGTATCGTATCCAGGACATCATCCAGCTCTTGTAGATCCTTTGCTTCCTGCACTCGAGTTGCCTGCTCTGGTTCCAATGCAACAGAAACCAAATAGTAGTCTACACCCTTGTCCTTTGACCATATCCTTCTCTTCTCCTGCTCAGCTGCTCCGATCGTAATGACATTGATAGTGCGCTGTTCTCGCACCACGCCCCTTGCGTCTGCGTTTTCATGCAATCGATCAATGCGATCGATAGGTAGAGCCTGACGCTCCACCTGTGTGAATTGATATGCAAACGGTGCAATGCATAGTGCGTAGAGAACAAAGCACCCGACGATCTGGAGGCGCGTGCCGGCCATCGTCCGGTCGGGTAGCTCGTTGCTCTTTTCTTGTTGGAGACAGCTCTTTCTGCGCATTTAGTGTCATGTAGCGCTTAAGTAGTTCTACCAGCAAGAAAGCCAGGAGCGCAAGGTACAAGGAGTTCTATTAAATCTTATGTGCCTAGTATTCTTCGTACTTGGACCCCTTCCGCATGCGCTTCCATTCTTTCTTCTGTTGCTTGTACATTTCCTTTTGCATCTGATGATTGCCGTAGTGGACGCCAGGATTCATCACGTAGTTTTGTGGAGAAGGATGACCACCGCTATGACCTGTTCCATAATCTGATCCAGAGTACATCGCAGGCGTCGATGACATGCTTGAGCCTCCATAAAGTGCCTGTGCGTACATCAGTCGTCCTTGCTGGGCATAGTACGCCTGCGAGTGCGCCGCTTGCTGCTGGGCGTTATAGGCATAGTTCGGAAGATACATGTGCTGAGGAGGGTACGCTCGGTTCGTCGGAAGAGGTGCCATCGGATAGCCTGGCGAGTACCTGTTCGAGCTCATCGGCCGCGTATCGACTTGTTGTACTACGCCTTTCCGTCGAAATAGGTCCATTTGAGGGCTGTCCTGGAAAAAGCGCAATCTAACATGTTCGAAACCGGCTTGTGCCGAAAGAACCAGTTTCTAGCACGAGATGGCGGACGACCCGAACACACCCGTCTTGGAAGAGCAGCGGACGTCGCGACAAGCCGCTAGCGAAGCTCCCCAAGAAAGCAACAACCGGGGTAACTTTACTCGGAACGTCAGCAAAGAAACGGATGAGCAGATCGCTCGCAAAATCTTCTTCGGAGGACTCGTCTTCCTCCCATGGCTTCATCTTGTCAACATCATTTACTTTCGCAAGCAATTCTTTGACGCCCAGATCGATGCGCCCGTCACAATGTGTACGTCCTCTAGCTCCAATCTTCTCCTGTAAAGCATGTAGTTACTCTCCCCATAGGGACGCGACGGAGCATGCTGAGCTTTTGCTTCTTCTCGGTGCTCTTCATCGCGTGGGTGCTCGTCGTGCAGCTCGGGTGGGAAGACTTGGGTCTCTCTAGCGTCATGATGAATATTCCACCAGAGAACCTAGACAAGGGCTGGTAGTCTCCTGAATTAAATAAAGCGTGTTTCCATCTTTACTCTAGCTTGTGACCTACAGTCTTCCTACAGTAGTGGTAAAGAGGGCATTCTGTAGTTTATAGACCCAACGCTATTGCCGACAACAAAGCACGAGATCCTGGTACAGCATGACCGCCCCCATTCTCTCCATCGACACGCAGCATGAGGACATGGTGCACGACGCCCAGCTGGACTACTATGGCAAGCGTCTAGCCACCTGCTCCTCCGACCGAACCATCAAGGTATACGACGTCTCGGGCGAAGTGCAGAACAACGAACACGTGCTCACGGGCCATGAAGGACCTGTCTGGCAGGTCGTCTGGGCGCACCCCCAGTTCGGCTCCCTCCTGGCCTCCTGTTCCTACGATGGCAAGGTCATCATCTACAAGGAAACGGCTCTGAACCAGTGGACGCAAGCCTATGTCCACTCGTTCCACCAGGCCTCGGTCAATGCCATTCAGTGGTCTCCGCCAGAGTGCGGCCTAGCACTCGCTTGCGCCTCGGCTGATGGAAGCGTCTCCGTCCTGTCCTACACTCGTACGTTTCATCTATATCGTCTACAATGCAAAGTCTAACGTCCTACATAGCGTCTGGATGGTCCGTCTCGAGCTTCCAGGATAGTGGACTCGGATGCAACGCCGTCAGCTGGGCGCCGTACAACTCGCTCGGCTCCACCTCCAACGTCGACGGGGAAATGGATCCATCGAATGTCCCTTGGCGCCTCATCACTGCCTCCTGTGACAAGACGCTCAAGATCTGGCGGATGAACCTCGGAGACACCGAGTGGACCAAGGAAGAGGAGCTGACCGCCGGCCCGGCCCACAGCGACTGGGTCCGGGACGTCGCATGGGCTCCGTTGGTCTCTCGCCACAAGAATGTCGTGGCGTCCGGGTCCGAGGACAAGCACGTGTACATCTGGACGCAGACGGAGGCACAGGGTCCGTGGAAGAAAGAGCTCTTGCATGCATTCGAAGCTCCGATCTGGCGCGTGAGCTGGAGCGTGTCGGGCCAGGTGCTCGCCGTGAGCACGGGAGACCACCAGGTGAGCCTGTGGAAGGAGACGCTGGATAAGAAGTGGATACAGATATCGTCTGTGGACGAAGCGGGGGCGCTCCACGGTTCCGAATAAGCAAAGTTTACGTCTCAAATAATCCGTTCATTTCGTTTGCTACGTCTCGTAATTCCGTCGCCACCGACGGCGATACCGCTGCTCCATCACCTGCACGCACTTGTAGTGCATCTGGTTCTTATGGTTGTAGTACGACAGCGTCATCTTCTTCTTCTCCGACTTGGCTTCCGCGTGCTTCCATGGTGTGTCCGTCGGATCCAGACGTTTGCTAACGATTGCCGTTTCTCTTCCTTCAACCATTTTCAAGTAGCCGGCAATCCAAACGTCGTCTACCGTGATGCAGCTCGACGGGATGCTCGCCAAAGCGTTCACGTCCGAAAAGAACCGACGTCGATACGCATTCCCGCAGCACGCCTGCAAGATGTCGACCACTCGTCCTTGGGGTCGCAAAAAATATGGAACGTACGCAG
This sequence comes from Salisapilia sapeloensis, assembly GCA_023334545.1. Taxonomy (NCBI): domain Eukaryota; phylum Oomycota; class Peronosporomycetes; order Peronosporales; family Salisapiliaceae; genus Salisapilia; species Salisapilia sapeloensis. Next base: position 13,880 of record JAADVB010000076.1, read on the forward strand.
GAACGACACCGGCCGGGTGTCCAGGTAGCGGCATCATCCCCCATCCGCAGACCCCAACGGCTACTTCAGGCTGATACACACTCTCCCATGCCAACGCTTCCACCAGCTGAGAAGGGTACTCAAAGTCATCGTCAACGGTAATGATCAATGTGTCCGGATCGTCCTCCAGACGCAAGGCGCCAAGTAGTTTGGTAGCCGGTCCATCGTCGACGCATCGATTCACCTTGACCAGTGGCTCCACCTGACTCAGCTGCACGGGAATCTCGACGTCGTCGTACAACCTTTCCGGATGCCGCTTCATCCGGCCTCTCGGGACGTTCACATAGATCTGGTCAGGCACCAAGCTCTGATGCAAGAGAGAGGTGACGCTGTGCATGACAGTTGCCAATCGATCTGGCGTCGTCGTCAGACTGACGACTACTCGGAAATCTGGCCGCCATGCACTCCCGTCTTCAAGCGTAGGTGGATAGTCTGCAGCTCGCCGACCGTGGAAGGCTTTTGTAAAAATGAGCGTGAACAGCGGGGAGATAGTCCCGTAGCGCGCGAGCAGCTGGACATAGCCCCACGTGACGAGTGACAATGCTAGTGCCGACAGAATAGATAAGGCCGTGATCTTGCGCATCCAAGGGTACCTTCTGCGAGCTCTGTGACTAGGCAACACCGGTTGCCTCAAATATACGCTCCATTCCCTCCAAATCTTGCGGATCATCTTGTGTATGAGCTTTATTGTCCCGCAGTCTAGTTATACTACAGCTAAATCGGGACAGCGTCGGGGCGGCGGATAGCGACAAGTATAGTTGGACACCGAGTCCTTCTGGTGAGAACTTCCGAACAAAATCCGTCAGTAGGTCATGAACTTGTTCGGTCGGAAGAAGGCGGCGGCCGAGAAAGCGTCGCCTGCGGCTACTGCGAACACCATTCGGAAGCTACGGACCCAACTGGACCAGCTAGAGAAAAGGGAGGCGCACCTTGAAACGAAGGTGAATGCACAGCTTTTGGAAGCGAAGAAGCTATCTCAGGCCAAAGATAAACGCGGTGCGTTATTCGCATTGAAGCGAAAGAAAATGTTCGAGTCCCAGATCGAAAAGATCCAAGGCTCTCGCATGACGCTAGAAACACAGGTCATGACGCTCGAGAGCGCGCACGTGAACATGGAGACGTTCAACGCGATGCGAGCTGGCGCAGACCAGATGAAGTCCATCCACGGCCAAATGGACGTCGATACGGTCGATAACATCATGGACGACATTCAGGAGGACATGGCGACAGCTGATGAGATCGCCAACGCCATCTCGCAGCCCATCGGGACGCAGCTCTTTGACGATGACGAATTGCTACAAGAGCTGGACGAAATGGAGGAGCTTGATCTCGAGGACAAGGCGATGGAAACGCCGTCCGAAAAGGTGGAAGCTCCCCCTGCACCCGTCCCCGCCGCAGCCGCAGCTGCAAACCCGCCAAAGGAAGAGGAAAAGGAAACGAAAAAAGAGGTGCAGCTGCCAGAGGTTCCGACACACAAAGTGGAAGAGGACGAGCTGGCGGACCTGCGGAAACTTCACGAGTCCATGGCACTCTAAATTTACAAACAAGATTTCCGTCTACAATATGTAATGGGTGCACGTTTCCTCTGGAAAAAGATTCTTGTTCTAGACTTATCTCTTGACCCACTGGAACTTCTTCCGGGCCTTGGGCTGACCTGGCTTCTTCCGCTCCACCATACGCGGGTCTCGTCGCAGAAGCTTCTGCTTCTTCAAGGCAGACCGGAGCTCCGGGTCAAAGTGCTGCAGCGCCCGAGATAGACCGTGGCGGACGGCGCCGGCCTGGCCGGTCAGTCCGCCGCCCTTGACGGTGCAGTAGACATCGAACGCGCCGACCTTGTCCACCACGACGAACGGCTTGAGCACGTCTTCCTTGTGCGTTTCCCGGACAAAGTACTCGGTCAGGTCCTTCTTGTTGATCTTGATGCGGCCTCCGAAAGGTTCGCTCGCAGGCTTGATCCAGACTCGAGCAGTCGACGTCTTTCGGCGACCAGTGCCGTACGCTCGGCCCTTCTCGTCCACCTGCCTGTAGCGCGGCGGGTTCATTTTGGCTTCTGCCAATGCGCGTCTGGCCTCTCGTTCCAGTCGTCGACGCTCGTCCAGAACGTGGCTCTTGAGACGGATGGCGTTCACCCACTTGGGCACACCTTCTGGCGTCATCTCATCGAGATCGCCTTCAAAGCCCATCCACGACTCTTCGCTGAGCTTGCCCATCTTCGCTTCATCCCAGTAGGGCGTGATGTCGACCTCGTCATCCACATCCTCCGACGCATCGAACTGCTCACCTTGGTCCTGCTGCGCTTCGACCATCTGACGGCGCTCCTGGGCCTGCAAGAACAAATTTTTGCTGGTGTCGAATCCCTGCGGCTCTTCCGGCACCTCATCCTCGTCGTCCGAGTTGCCACCACTCGGGCCACCACTCGGGCCACCAAACGTATCCCCACGCTTCTTGGCAAAGTGACGGATCGCAGTCACCTGGGTGGGTGCAACTGGGCTTCCGATAGAGAGCGATTGCATGACATTGCTTAACTGCGTCGTGCGAGGCGCTGCGGACGCCAATACGCGACGGGAAGCCGCGACCAGCACCTTCATACTTTGGTCCGAGTCAAATGACCACCACAAAACCTTTTCCGTACCTTATTGAATTTAGATCACGTGTCCTATAAATGTTGCATCCTATTTTCTGTTTAATACGTACTATAAAGTAAGACGCTTCAGCTTCAAAGTCGGAGAACGAGGCTTCCGTCAGAGCTACTTTGGACGCAAAGAGCACACGAAGAGCATTGAGACATGGAGGAAAAGAGTCCACAGGGGCAGAAAGAAAAAAGTCCACTACGCCGAGCTCAATGCATGCTTTTCCATTTAAAAGTTGTATGCAATCGTATATAAACGTTTCTCATGTCAATAGACATCAAAGTTGCCGACCTCGAACCAGAGTCCAAGGGCCACAACCTAGTGGTGCAAGTGGTGTCCGTACTTCCGAAAGCACATACGGATCAGTTCAATCGTGGAATTGATCGTGTAGAAGTTGTGCTAGCTGACGACACTGGCTGCATCACACTGAACGCTCGTCAAGGTACTTGCCCTGCACTGTCTATCTAGTGTATTCATTCTTACAGTCAAAAATAATGCAGAGCAAGCCGAGTTGCTTGAGCCAAATCACCCGGTTGTCATCCGCAACGTCCGCGTGGATATCTTCCACGGCTATATGCGTCTGCGTGTTGACGAATTTGGCAAGATTACCACATACCCCGATGACGTAGAGTCGACGCCGTCGCCCCCGACCACTATAAACACGACCAACGATATGTCGTCCGTCGAGTATGAGCTTCGTGCTGTTGATGACGAAGACGACAAGTAGGTTTTTAATCCGGAAACATGGCGTAGCTTTCTTCGTTCCACTTCATCTTTCCCTTCAAGGTCTACTTCCGTCCTGAAATAGTGTGAACCACCTTACATTCGGACTGTGCCCCGCGCACTTGAACAAAGTATGTTAGCCTTCACCAGCCAACCGTTCGGCCTGTCAAGACTTCCGGAGGCACTTATATTCGAAAAAGACTCGAAAGCTTTCAACCATGGGTGTGCGTACCAAGACCGTCAAGGGCAGTGCCGTCAAGATCATCGAGAAGTACTACGCTCGTCTCACTCTCGACTTCGACACGAACAAGCGTGTGTGCGATGAAGTCGCCATCATCCCGTCCAAGCGTCTCCGAAACAAGATCGCTGGCTACATCACGCACTTGATGAAGCGCATCCAGAACGGACCTGTCCGTGGCATCTCCCTGAAGCTGCAGGAGGAGGAGCGTGAGCGCCGCATGGACTTCGTCCCGGAGAAGTCGGCCATTGACACGGAGAACATTGAGATTGACAACGACACCAAGGACATGCTTGCCCACCTCGACCTCAAGCTCGACGGCGTCCACGTCCCGCAGGTATGATTTATTACACTATCCTAAGCCAATGCCGGAACCGATAGATGGCTCTTTTTAAAAGAATCGGTGAACCCATGGCTATCATGACTATTCCACTTCGAAGGTGGATAGAAATGAAAGTTATATGTGTCACTACTGTCACTTGTGAAAATAAAGTGCTATCACGGCAATGGCGTTGGCTCCTTTTAAAAATAGGAGGCTAACTGTATTATTTATTCAGCCTAAGGCTCGCGGCGACCACCGTAACTAAGCTGTGTCACACCCTGCACCTTGTACTAGCGGGATGAAATAAAAGTCGAAAGCTTTCGCCTCGAATTTCGTGTGTTAAAATTCTGTGCTTTGGGTCATGATGGCGAAGAACTCATTCGTGCTAATCTGTCCGTCGTCGTCCTGGTCAAACTCGTCGATCATGGCCTGCAAGTCTTCGTCGTCCAGGTGCTCTCCAAGCTCCTTGGCCACTCTTCTCATTTTCTATAATTTTTTTGTTAGATACGCTTTGTGTTAACAGGTCGTATTCGTACGCGAAGGTTGATCTTGCCACTCCCGTCGTCATCAAACAGTTCAAACGCCTTTGATACATGTCTTGCAAATCGATGAAATGGATATTCGTATCATCGTTATAGCATACCTTTTGGATCTCCTCTTCTGGGTCCCGAGCAACAACCTTCCGCCGCACTAGCAACATGAGAATTAGGCTTTCTCACTCAAAACTACCGCTTGCAAGCTACGAACTGATTTCCATGTAATCACTGAACTCGATTCGGCCGTTGCGATGGACATCTACAGCTTCTACTAGCTCCACCACTTCTTTTTTACTTACGTGGAATCCCAACGCTCTCATGAGTACCTGCATGCAAACAATTATAAGTGTTTAAAAGACAGCAAGTAGAAACAGGAACCTTCAGCTCGTGGTAATCGATAGATCCTTTCTTGTCGACATCAAACAGATCGAAAGCTTCTTTTAATTCTTTCTTCTGCTCCTCGTGCAATTCTTGCCTGGACCGTCTCCTACGAGCATGCAAAGGGTCTTTTAGTCCGTGGGACCGCCGATCCATCTTGCGTAATGGATCAAATGCCTTCGCTCCAGCCTGCGTCTCTTCACGATCGCATCGTTTTGATTCGTACAAAAGCACTTGCTCGACAACATGACTGGGCAAAAACAAACAAGTCAAATATCACAATATTAAACACATTATATCATCATCAATGTATACAAATAGCCATATTTTATCGGACCATTTTGACAATCTAACTTGACACGAACAAAGTAAAGTCCGTGATGGACGCTCGAGCGCTGGCGACAGGCATCTCCCTCCATCCACCGACACGTCCGAGCTCTGAACCTTCATCTAATCCATTCTCTGTACATCCATCGCATTCCACCCAGGACGATGATGCCGGTGATGATGAAACAAGCTGGCGAAATATGCTCCAACAGCAAACGTTTATACGATTGCAACGGCAGACGAAATCCACCGTTGAAACAGTACTAGGGAAAGCCAATCGATCTAGCTACCAGAGCATGGTAGACTACATGGTCAGTCACTGCGTTGGCAATACTGCTTACTACGACGTCGACTGCTACCCGACTGCCGGTATCATTGCCGGCCAGGATGCACCGACCAGTAGTCTGTGGCTACCTCCACTCAGTCGCCAGCTACTCCAACACTTTCCACTCTTGTTACGTTGGGATTTCAACGCCAAGAACGCTCGAGTAGAGTTAGAAAACGTTCTCTTCCAGTTGCAAAGCGTAGATCGAGTTCGAGAACGAGAAAAGTCTTGGCTACTGACTGAAATACACGCCTGCGACTTGGAAACAAATAAACCTTGGGCGTCACCACAAGCGCCCAAAAGATCAACACCACGAAAGCCTCTGAGAAAAACTCGATCAATGACTCAGCCGTGGCGTAATCCAGCACTGGCGCAAGACATGATCGACCACCTGGAGGTGGCAGCAGAGTCCAACACGACCGATTCCACAAAAGTTACGAAGCAGATCAACACTTCTTCCACAAAACTATCTACCTCCCAGCTCATCCAAGCCATCCACTCGGAGTTTGAGGCCAAGTGCGATCCAAAGCAAGACGTCTGTGCAGAGCAAGTGGACATTCTCCTTGCAGTCGTTCGACAGCAGCTACAAGATGCGCTCAACGGGGACGAACGACATGTCGTTGTCTACCAGCGATTCATCAACTGGTGTCTACGAAGAGTGACCAAAAGCCGATCTTTTGCCCAGCATGACGACCACGGCGTCATCCTCCCAGCCTACTCCGAACGCCCTCTTGCCTCCTTCCTCCAGGAGCTGCTATCCAAAGGACTAGCCGACATCCGGACGTGTCCTTCCGACCAAAAGGATCCAACTCTCGAAACAAAGTGGAAAATGTCTCTGTCTAAAAACGCAGACTACTACCACTTCAACGCCAACGAAAGTCAAGTGCCCTACCTCATCCTGTGTATCGATCAATTGGAAACTCTTGACTCGAGAACACTCGCAGACTTTATGTCCATCTGGACGCAAGCGAATCGATCCAGGCGCTCCGATGAGACTCTTCGCATCGGGTTCGTCGTCGGCGTTGCGTCCCAAGCGTCCCCAGCCTTGCATCGTCTACCACTGCAAGTGACATCCAAAGTTGATCTTCAGTTCTTTCATCTCAAGGACTCGCTCAAGTGTTTCCAGGACGTCTTGGAGGCGCTCATCGTCCAGTCGTCTCTCCCTCTCCGTCTCTCGGGTGCCGTCCTGCGTTCCCTCGCAGCCGTCCAGCGTCGGTCCCAGTCTCTCGTTCGGTTCCGTCACGCCCTCTGCTTTGTCTGTTTCGACCACATTCGTTCTCATCCGTTCAGTTGCTCTACGTTACTCTTCCTACAAGATGAAAAGTCAGAGGAAGTGCGACTACCTTTGAGAGTCAAAGTCTTTCGTCACGTCTGCAACACCTCTGACTCGGATCAAGAGGCTGCTCAAACTGTACAGAGAGCAGTGGACGCTGTACGTCGTCGACGACAGAAGTGGAATTGCGGATGGAGATGCTTGCGAGAGTGCTGTCTGTGGCTGCGCATCCCTCTTACAGAAACGTCTCTCGTGTCCAGTTTGGCAGAGGCGCTCGACGGCAACCTCCAGTACTCGTCTGTCGTCGATGCAATGAAAGATCGAATTCATCTTGCGTCCTTCAAGGTGCTCAAGAGCTTGATGGACGGCCTGACAGGTATCTGCAACGATCATGAGGCGTCCAACGCGACTCTTCAGGAGCTCTCGTTGCTCTTTCAGTACGCCATCTTGTACGGCAAAGAAGACCCGGACTTTGCGCCCGTGGAAGGCAACTTGCGACAGGAGGCTCATGCAACGCTTTGTGAAGTGATAGGAAACTTGTGTAGCCCTAGCAGCTTTGACGAAGATGCTTCTGTAGCGACGGTTGCTCAGTTCCTAGAGCAAGAGACGACAGTAGACGACCCTTCGGTCATCGCGAGCGTCGAGCTAGACTACTACAACGAGCTGCACAATCTACTCTTGGAAATGGCCAATGATTCGACGTCGGATGACGACATCCTACAGGAAGCTCGGGCCGGAAATGTCGCCAACTCGACGTTTGGGAAGCAGCTGGGGAAAGCGTATACATACTATACGGACGCCGTGGGCAGGTATCTCGACTTGAGGGATTGGAAACGCCAGTTTGAAAGTGACATGCAAGAGCAAGATGCGTCGGCAACCTTTTTACGAGCATTGTGCACCCTCCGTCACTGGGGTTTGCTCAAGTCACTGGCGACGGAGAGCCGAGACGTGGAAAAGTTAGAGAAAATGGTCTTCATGTAAAGTAAAAGAAAGATTGTTGAGATTATCCTCGCGTCTATTCGTCGCCTCGCTCAATTGCTGTGGCATAAAGTTAACATTTACATCAAATGAAAAATAGATGGCTGCAGCCTACCGCCAGTGTTGTAGTGCAAGAGTTTCTCGATCAAGTCGACGTGCGTGAGCATCATACGTCGGCAGCAGTATCGCTTGAGCGCGAGTTCGTCGAGCGCATCTCGTTCCGTGTAGTCTGCTCGCAAGAGACCGAGGTAGGTCTCCCACTTGTTCGCGAGCACCTTGCCGCAGGTGAAGCAGCGCACGGGGACGATCATCTTTGAGCTCGAAGTCTCGTGACCAATATATTTTGCGCCAATGGCATACCTCGGGAGTGCTGATTGGATAGAATGCTGTAATCGTACTTAGGAGGGAAGATTCTCATTTGAAAAGTTCGAAGTGGAGGAGCAGCGGGAAGGGAGAAGCCGAAGGAGGAACTGCCTTCATGGAGGATGCCAACGGACAGGCGCCTTCTCTCCACGATCCAATGGACGATAGCAGCATAGCCACGACCGACAAACTTTCAAATAGCGTCGCTAAGCCCAGCATCGATGCTGCACCCGTACCGACGGACGATGTGCAAGTGCTGCAGAAGGAGAACGCGAGCGGAGTTGCATATGAGAACAATGTACAGGACAATGAAACGAGTGTAGATATGCACAAGGAGGTAGTGAGTAAGAGCAGTATCGTATCAGACGCCAAGGTACCCACGGATGCGCACCGTGGAGACGACAAACAGGCCAAGGAAGAGAGGAGAACAGCTATCACGGAAGACTACAATTCGAGTCTAGTGGACTCTTTACCTATGGAAAGTACAGATCTTAACCTCCCGGACGTGGACTTTGACGTTGCCGCCGACCTCGACTCGACCCACCACAACGAGCAGCAGTCGGACCAGGACGACACCGTAGGCATGGAACGCATTGCCGACGTGGATGCCACGCAGATGCAGTGGTTTGGCGACGCAGATGCTTTGCTCAGTGAGAATGAGCCTGCGCTAGACGCGTCCGAGTTCTACAGTCAAGCCGACGATACCATCTTGCCTCTGAAGCGTCCGTTTGATACGAGTGCTCCAAAGCCAAGCTCTTCGTCAGACAGTGAAAGCAATAGTGACACTTCCTCGTCTGTGCCGTCGACGCCTCGTGTGTCGAAGAAAGCGAAGCGAGTGGAGCGCGAGTGGGATGCAGTGTCCGACCTGGACAAGTACATCGAGCACATGACGAGTCTACCGTCCGATTTCGCTGACTTTGACGAGCTGTTGAATGAAGAGTGTCCGGTCTTTGAAGGTTTCTACGGCATCGCGCAGTACAGAGCCAAGCTGTCTGGCGTCTGGGCGTTCAACCACGAAGACTTGCGGCAGGGCGGGAGTCGCGTGTCCAAGTTCGAGTACTCTAGCAGCCACTTGCCCCACTTGAAGCCGTTTCGAAAAGCAGCAGCGAAGAAGCCGACGCTCGTGATTCCGTACAGCGGCAGCTACTCTGGGTTCTTTAATTTTCGCCAGTTCAACGGCAAAGTGCTCAAGATCCGTGAGACGCAGCTGCAGCTAACGTTCGCCAAGGTCGGCGTAGACTCGGACGAGGTCGTGTCGCACGTGACGCTGCTCGGTCGAGGTAGAAACCAATTTGGTAGATTTTTGGTCAAGGGCAGTCTGGCGTTGGGTGACGGCCAAGTCCTCTTGCGTCGTCGATACCTGAATTAACTGTTTTTGCTCTGGAGATGCCGTTTAAACATGCAGTATATTTTTATGAACGCATCGCTTTGTCCCATCGCAAACCTTGATCTTGTCGTATGCTGCGTCTCCTGAGGAGATGCAAGAAGTAGGCGCTCGAAGGATCTCGGCGCTGTCTAGCTGGTAGTAATCCGACCAGAGTGTTTACATTGGACGCTAGATAAAGCACCCTCCCCTCCCTGTAAAGACAAGTGACGCTTCCTACCTTCGAACCTGTTCAAGTCCATACTCGCACCTCTTTAAACGAATACCTCTTAATCACCTTGGAAGAGCAGCTGAGATGACGCTCCTGTCCTCGCCCTTTTCATTGGTTCGATCCATACCTTCACTTGTATCCCTCGGGCTCATTCTGAAAGTCGACGGCTACGTCCCAAGTCACACGTCAGCAACATGTTCGCCAAGAAGATGCTCCAGCGCACGGCCATGGCCGCCAAGCCACACATGCGATCCATGCACATTGCCAATGACATGACTCAGCTCATTGGCAACACGCCTCTCGTCTACCTCAACAAGGTCACCGAGGGTCTCAACGCCAAGGTCGCCGTCAAGTGCGAGTTCATGGAACCCTGCGCCAGCGTCAAGGACCGTATCGGTATGAGCATGATCAAGGCTGCTGAAGAGAGCGGTCAGATCAACAAGGACACGCTCCTCGTCGAACCCACGAGCGGAAACACCGGTATCGGTCTTGCCTTTGCCGCTGCTGTCCGAGGATACAAGCTCACGCTCGTTATGCCCGACACGATGAGTATGGAGCGCCGTATCATCCTCAAGTCCTTTGGCTGCGACGTCATTCTCACGCCAGGTGCTCGTGGCATGACCGGAGCCGTCATGAAGGCCGAGGAAATCGTCCGCAACCACCCCAACTCGCTTTCTCTCGCCCAGTTTGAGAATGAGGCTAACCCCAAGATCCACTACGAAACCACGGGTCCGGAAATCTGGAAGGACACGGACGGCACGGTCGACTACTTTGTCAGCGGCGTCGGCACCGGCGGCACCATCACCGGTACCGCTCGTTACCTCAAGCCGCTCAAGCCGGAGATGAAGGTCGTCGCCGTCGAGCCGGAGGAGAGCCCCGTGCTGTCCGGTGGCAACCCTGCGCCGCACAAGATCCAGGGCATTGGTGCTGGCTTTGTCCCGAGCATCCTCGACCGTGATCTGATCGACGAGATCTTGACGCCGAACTCGGCCCAATCGTTCGCCATGGCCAAGCGTCTTGCTCTCGAGGAAGGTCTTCTCGTCGGCCCGTCGTCCGGTGCAGCCGTGGTTGCCAGTCTGGAGCTCGCCAAGAGGAAGGAGGCTGAAGGAAAGCTGATTGTGGCCATTCTGCCGTCCTTCGGTGAGCGATACTTGAGCTCTCCGCTCTTTGAGCAGGAGCGCGAGGCCGCTGCCAACTTGCCGACGTCGGAACTCCCGGAGAAGAACTAAGCGCTGTTATGATGTCGTGTAACGTTGCTGTCTTATAAAAGCACTATATCAATGACAAGAGAAAGTTAGAGAAACGAGGTACTTTGGTATGTCTGATGCGTGCTGGTTGATCGCCCTGTAGGAGGCTGGTCGTGCTGTTAAAACGTGGTGTATGTGTCACCATCTCTTGATGTGCTCTACTTCTAGCTGCTCGTCAGTGTCTTTGTCCATTGTCACAGAAACTATTTTTGCAAGTCACCTGGTCGCATCTACTCTGTAGACATTGACTGTATCTCTCGTATGGTTTGTTGATCCAACGGATACCGTTATATACAAAAGGTAAGCACTTTGGCGTTTTTGTATTTTTGCCTCTAGACAGGTTAAGGAGTTATTCAGCGCACTTAAGCGATCAAGTCCTACCACGACGGTGTTTCCTGTATGGTTCAAGTATGCAGGGGTAGAAAGTTAAACATTTAAAAAGCTTTTGGATCGAGTAGGCGCCATGCTGTCATACGTTCGCAGTAGATACACCATATATAAAAACATACACGCAAAAGTGTATACAATAGAGAGTCTACCGATATAGCACGTACGAGATACATTCGGACGTACGTATCCACTCGACCTTGTCCTCTTCCTTCAGCCTACACTTCAAATTGAAGTAGTGATGGAATGGATCTTGCCCCGACTACTCCAGCTTCAACCTACACTTTATGTCGATTGTGGGAGCAATATGCTAGAGGAACGTCTGTCCTTGATGTGGCGGGTACAAGGGGTCGCGAGGATTTGCGAGTTCTCATCCGCTTTTACAATGCAAAAATTTGAAGGGCATGCAAAAGACAATACTGTATGCTTTATGGACAGCAATAACTTTGAAAAGTCTGGTGATTGTGCCGAGTCTCGCTCTTTGGTCACACCAGCCTCTACTGGGAAAGGAATTGGCACAACGGCAAGATGGTACGCGAAGAGATGCTCTTCCCAAGTTGCACAATACCGCCAAAGGTGTACGTGCGAACAACTCTCGAGCTTCTTACAATTCGTGCACACTATTTCTGATAATGCGTCGATGATCTGCCGAGGTGCACGTACGACGAAGGCCCTCTAAAGTTGTAATGAGTGGCTTTGTAAGAGCATCATTAAACAGCTCACTGTTGGTTGCATTCCCATCGCACAAAGACAAGGCCGTGAATAGTGTCAATGATCAGCTCACCAACGTATCGTCATGTTTGTTTTGTTGTTGAATTTGCAACTGCGATCAAATACGGCGAAAGTTGTGTTGGAGGGAAACGTTTTAGCGCGACACCCATTGTACGATCCTCGTCTTCAAATCATAATCAGTTTTCTAGAGTGTGGTACTGGAGATTGCTAATGAACACGCGGAAAGCATCTTTTCCCGGTGCTGCTACCTCGCTTTGCTGAGATTCCTCTTGAACAGACGAACTTGCACACGTGTGATGAAGGTGTTGAATCTTGGTGGAGGATCTGCTGCGCGTGGTTGAAGTAATCTCTTCTTCCGGACCTCTTGTTACTCCATCTAGCACATAAAAGAATAAACAGATTATAATAGTAAGAACATAAATCTATCTTGATCAACAACCGTTGGTGCCTAAATGTAGAAAGTAGATGTCAAGGTGCATTTCATGTTGCCATGCCAGATTCGTAAGCGTGCACAGCTCTACAGCTTTTGTTTCGTGTTTTTAGAGTATCATCCGCTAAGTAGATCCTATCGTGGCTAATGTGAAACATGTAAGGTAGACTCATTGCATTGCTAGTTTTAATAGGAGTCCAGCTTGCAATTCTACTTTCGCTTGGTTAACACACCTGAGAACGAGAAGCCATTGGTGACTTTATATACCCTCACTCCATTACTACTGCCAGGCAATCCCTTTCGCTAGAACGCTGCCAAGTAATAGTTCTCGCCATCCTTCAAAATAAATGTTTCATGTACCTTCCCCTGCACTTGCCAGACAACGAGCGTAAACTCCAAGACAAACAATGCGGAAGAGCTTTTTAATTGCAATCTCGTGACCGAATACATTTCTGTCTAAAACGTGATTTCATACGCGTCATGGTCCACGTACCACTTTCTACTCCGCCCAGTCCTATGTTTTAATCGACTCCCAAGGCTTTTGCGGGCGCTCCTCCCGACTCTTTTGCAGCAGATCCGACGAATCATCCGATAGTCGGTCTTCAATGTCCTTGATCCCAGGCACCTTTTCCCCGTTCTCAATCTTCTTCATAAGCTCCGAAAACGACTGAGGGTACTTTGGTTCGTCCTTTTCCTCCAGCTCTTCCTTCTCCTTCGGCTCCACAGACGTACTCTGCTGGTTGAGTCTCTCCATGAACTTGGTCAGACTGTCCGTTTCGTCTGCCTTCGCCTTCTCTTCCAACGGACTCTCCTCTGGTTTCAAGACCGACTCTTCCTCTGTTTTCGTGGGCAAAGCGGGCGTCCGGAGCGACTGGAAGTGGTTTCGAGCCACTTGTTCCATGGGCGTATCGTCATTCGAAGAGAGAGACTGGAGGCTCTTAAGAAGAGCTTGGAGGATGGACAAGTGGGCGTCCAGATCCTCCTTCGAGTGCCACGTCCATTCGAGGTTTCCATTCCGATTCTCAAACCCTATCGATCGAAGCACTTCTTCGTGATGCTACAGACTCTTGTCAGAAGTATAAAGATAGATGATAATGTAAAAAGACGTACGTGGAGTGGTTGGATCTTTTGCTTGTAGTTCACGTTCCCAGTCGCGATGCGGCGATACCGAGGAACGTCCGGATGCTACATACAAAGTGTTATGACAAGTCCGGCAATACAGCCTATGGATGCTTACCTCGGTGAGGTTCCGGACGTACATGGAGAGGATACTGGCAGCCTGCTTAACGTCCTCCAACGAGTTCTATCGTCACCCCACGCTTTATCACAGCTATAATCCCTACTTTAACCAAAGTTTAAGCGTACCTCTGTTCTGAATCGCTTGAGAGCGTCTTCCATCTTGTCCATCTTTTGCTCCACTCCTACGACCTTGGGCGCCTCCACCTTTTCCTTTACATCCACAGCTTCATCCTCCACCTTTTCAACCTTTGTATCCTGTTTCTCCACTGCAGTCTTCTGTGGGGACGGAGCAGGAACAGAAGACTCTTCCAACACCTTTTGGAGAGCTGATACTTGTGCTTGAAGAGTTGCAATCTCCTTGGCATTGGACTACATACGACATGAGTACCATACAAAAATACAGCGAAACAGTAGTCCTACTTGCTCCGACAGCTTCGTGTCCAACAGCGTCTGGGTCGTCAGCTGCTGCTCGGACGAATGGAGCGACTTGGAGAGAGCAGAGAGCTCCTGCGTTTGCTCCTGAATGGCAGTAGACACGCCCGTGATGGCTGTCATCAACTGCTCGTCCTCTGCCTTCATCTTCTCCTCTTCCTCCTTCACTTTTTCGTCTTCCAAACCGTACCGTGGAGACAGCCAGGGAATCCACCCATTCTCCCTCGCATAGTTCCACACCATATTCACGACCGTCGCTGCTCCGACGATCGATGCAACAGTCGTTAGGAACTGGATGTACGGAGGCGTGTATCGCTTCGGGACTAGCTGGAAGCCAGCAGGGATGGCACCCATGCCAACTGCAGTAGCAGGTGTGGTCGCTGGCGGAGACGAGTACTGGACAGTCGCCGAGGATGGAGACGTGGAAGAAGAGGCATTCTGGTATCGCTCCAGCGCTTCCTGCACCTCTTCTTTCGTCAGACCCTTTTGCTCTAGGAACTGGATACGTTCGCTAATTGGCGTCGACTAGCATGAGCACAAGAAGGGTATTAGTCGAATGCTCACAGGAGACCAAAGCGATCTCTAGCAAGTAGAAAACAAGTCTCTTGTAGAAATAACAAGACATCCTCTTCATATCATATCACTGAAGCTACGACAAGTACCTGGACGTTCGGGTGCTGTAGGAATTGGACCCCATTTGCCACTTGGTCCTCCCTCATGCTATGGCCGATTCTTGTTTATTAAGCGTCATGCCAGCAGTTCCGTCCTCTTCTCCTGTAATTCGTAGAAACTGATATGCATCCTCCGCTGATTGGTTGAAATGGGCTACTGGAGCACACAGCCTATAACTCCGCTCGGACTTTGACAAGCATGGCGAAGCGACCGCATGAGGATAGAGAGGAGAAGGAGGATGGAGAAGAGTCTAAAGACTCGCAGGTCATGCGGAATCCATCTCACATCCGCAACAAACAGAAGCGGCAACAGATGATGCAAAAGTACAAGAAGCAGAAGAAGCTATTGAAAAAGCAGAACAGGGAGGCAGTCGCCAATGGACAGCGAGAGAAGCAGACGCCGCAGACGCTGGACTCGAAGCGAGAGGCAGAGGTCAGCATCGTCGATACCTCTGGCGCAGATGACGAGGTCGCGAACGACGAGGTGGAGGACGAATTCGCCGACATCTTTGGCAATGAGACTGCCCCGAAGCTCATGATCACGACGCGGCCTCGACCGTCCGGCGACCTGTACTACTTTATCCAGGACCTCATGAACCTCCTCCCGAACGCCTTCTACTACAAGCGAGGCGCGAACGACATCAAGGACATTGTCCAGTGGGCCACCAACAAGGAGTTCACGCACCTCGTCGTGCTGTCGGAAAAAGCCAAGAAGTGCAATGGGTACGTCTACTACTCCCCACTGTCCATTCTACACTAATTATTACATATAGCATGGTCGTGAGTCGACTTCCGGACGGTCCGACTGCCTTCTTCAAGGTGTCGAACGTGAAACTTTGCAAAGAGATCTCGAACCACGCTCGACAGACAGCGCACCAGCCAGAGCTCATTCTGAACAACTTTTCCACTCGACTCGGCCATCGAGTCGGTCGGTTCCTAGGTAGCTTATTCCCTCACGACCCAGAGTTTGAGGGTCGACAGGTCGTTACGTTCCACAACCAGCGAGACTTTATCTTTGTCCGACACCATCGGTACATCTTTGAGAACGAAGGAACGAAAGCTCGACTGCAGGAGATCGGGCCGAGGTTCACGGTCAAGATGCGGTGGCTGCAGGAAGGAACGTTCGACACAAAGTTCGGGGAGTACGAGTGGGTCCACAAGCAGCACCAGGTGGACACGACTCGAAGACGCTTCCACTTGTAGATTCGAATAGATTGTCTTTTTCATCTATACTTAGCTTCTATTTATACTTCTTTACCTCTATCCAGACTCTAGTACTAGAATGAGTGCCGTGGAGGCTGTTCGGCAAGCCCTGTCGTCGATAGATCATCCGTTCTCGGACCACGAGATACGAAGAGTGCTACGAAGCAGGAGAGACGATGTCGCCAAAACAGTCCTCTTCCTCAAGGACAAGTACAACTTTCTATCGTCCAACTACTATCTGGACATCAGCATCGCCCATCCGGTCATTCGAAAAGAACTACTGAAGGGGTATGCGCATCTGCCAGATGACTGTGTCACGCATGAAGGTTCTCCCGTACTACTCGTCCAACCAGAGCACTTTCACTATCGAGATGCAAAGGAAAGCGTTCAACTACCAAATGCGAGTGTCCAAGAGAGTACTGGATCGGATGCCAAGTTACTATCTATCTATCTATGGGAACTAGCGTTGGACATGGCCGAAGTGGATCTGGATAGAGAACAAGACAAGTCGATCTTTGTCCAGCCTCTGGCCCAAGTGACACTACTGGTGGATGTGCAGCACATGCAGCTGGAACTACATGTTGGGTACATTCAGTTCCTCCACGAGCTCTTCACTACTTTTCAGCAGTACTACCCGGAGAGTCTTCGCCAAGTGCTCGTCATCGGAGGCAATGACAAGGCCCAGTCGGTCATAAAGTGGATGCAGAAGGTCGTCCAGGCATCCTTCTTATACAAGGTCCAGGTCCTGAACTACCAGAGTGAGCTCGTGAACTTTATCCCTCACGGCAGCATTCCACAAATGTACGGAGGCAAATGCTCACTTCAGTCGCCTCCGGAGTGGATTCGGGATCAAGCAGACGCAGAAAACGTGTCTCTGCAGGTAGAGGACGGAGAGGAAATCTCGGAGGAAAAGAAAGTGCTGAATGGAATGCAATACGCATCTAAAGCTGTTGGAGAGGTGCTTCAGCTGCCGAACACACTAGCTCGAGGAAAAGTATCCAAGCAAAAGGGTGAGGACAGTTGGACTGGGTACTATGGCGTCCTGAGACCGGAAGCGTTACTGCTGTATGTGGACGAAAGTGGTCATCGCCCAGAGGTCATTCTGCCCATCAAGGAAGGTACGACGGTCTCGACGGTCCAGGTGCGTACGTTGTTCCGTTTCAACCAACTATTCGGCTTCCACATGTCGGTCGAGACGAGTCCGACTGGAGTGGTGCTGGCCTGTCGGTCGGAAGTGGAGCGGTCCAAGTGGATGGCGGAGATCCAGGACGCGTGTATCAGATGCGAGGGAAGACGACGGGACGAGGGTAGGAGGCTGAAAGAGCGGGAGGCCAAACAAGAAGCGTTCAAGGACTATGACATGATGACCTTTGGAGACGAGTCGGCCAAATCGGAAGGGAAGGCTCGGCACTCACATCCTGTTGATCACATGGTAGATGCTTTCAATTGATCGACAAAAGATATTTTTTCAAAAACAAAAGTTATTCGATTCGATGTTTCTTGCAGCCCTTGTGGTCTACGCAGCCTCCTCCTTGGCTTCCTCCACTGCAGGTGTAGACGACGCGTCGTGCCTAGAGTGAATAAAATCAGAATCAGAAAGCAGCGCCATAGACAAGGTGCGTACGAGAACTTTCGGTAGAGCTGCGTGATGCCCGTGCCGGCCATGAACACGTTGACGGCGAAGAGGTTCCAGTTCTTGGGCGTAATGACCATGCTGTAACGAGACCAGATAACACCCGTGGCCGTCACGGCGATCTGCTGCGACAGCGAGATGTTCTCTGCTGGTCGACGCATGTCGGCAATGTTGGCGATCGAGATGGCCCACTTGATCGTCGGTGCCCAAAAGTGCACTAATTCGAATGTTAAATAAACCGCTCTCAAGTATCCATTATTGCGCATAAAGTACCGGTGAAGGGTCCCGCGGGGTGTCCGAGGAAGGCCGCGACCTTTGGGTTGTTGGCGACAATGTCGGTCGACATGACCTTGGCCTGGAGTCTCGGGACGATACTCGGCAGCATCCTTCCTCTTCGATTTCTGCTTCGAGCCGCACGATCGTCTCGATTTACAGCTGCAACTTTTACATCAACTAAACCGAGACACGCACCAAGTCTCCCAACAGACAAAATCGATGGCGACGAGAGTCGAGGAGGAGTACTTTCCACCGTACTTGACGGGCCTCCCGTCGGACGACAATGGCAAAGACAAGGACAAGAATGCCAGCAACATGTACGTTATTGGGCTGCAGTCAGGAGGCGACGCAGGTGGTCGGAAGGAACGGAAACCGAGGCTCACGTTTGCCGAGAGCCTCGTCATGCAAAAGACGCCGGCCAACGACGGACGAGAGTGCAGCGTCGTGCAGAACATGGATGAATTAATTTATGAGGAGGGTCCGAGCCCCTTTGCCTACAATGCGAGTGGCGACGCGTCGAGTCTGCGACGACGAATCACGAATACGACGGAGGAGGACGACGATGCTCCTCCGCCTCGGTCGTCTCTCTCAGACGCTGCTCTCCCGACGTTTGCAACTCACTCCAAGCCAGTGTCTCGACCGCCAATGTACATGGAGTCGTCATTTGCTCCGTCGGCCGAAGACCACTGGGGATTCGAGAAACAGTACTGGATCACCATCTACGGATTTTCGTTCTCGATGAAGCACCTTGTGTTGGCGCAATTCAAGAAAATAGGTCAAGTCGTGAACGTCATGAACAGCGGCGGAGGAAACTGGGTGCACCTGCGGTACAAGGATCGGGAGGATGCTGAAAAGGCGTTGGGATACGATGGCAAACGCATCTGCGACGGCGTCATGGTTGGTGTGAAAAAGTGCATGCCAGGCGACTTGGAGGGTGCAGAGGAAGGCGTCGTGTCCGAGGTGCACGCCCCTTCCAAAGGCAGTGCCGGCAGCCGCGACCTGCAGGTCGACCCGGAGGACAGCGACATTATGCTTCCGACGCCGCGCCGCCAGGACGTTTGCTCCCGCGTGCTCAACTATCTTTTCAACTGGTAATAAAAGAGCGTTTTCTTTTCTTTTTCTTTAGGATACCGTCCTCGTCTGTCTCTGGGGCGTCCAGTCGAATTCGCGAGGGAAGTCGTTTTTTTCGGATAACGCTGGCTCTCGCGCCGTGGTGCCTGGCCATGTCCCACTCCCTACTCTATGATACGTGCACGCATCTCGCTGATCGCAGCCATAAAAGCGCTCACGCGGGTGTGCTCTTTGACAAACTTTGAAGCGACTTGCGTACACCAGTACGGTACTGGCCATCGTGTGCAACGATCGCGAGCTGCGTGACAGCCACACAGTGGCGATAAAGACGCCGTATTCACAATCTCGCAAGCAATTGGCGTCAGAGCGACTTGTGCTGGCGTGCTTGTCGCCTAAAGCAGCCGATTTAGATCGCCTGTCACTTGGAATTTGTATCCCGCCGCCGGTGCTTCAGTCAAGCGTCCTATTGGCTTCAAAGAGCTCGTTCAACCTGATTCGACACGCAGTATCGCTTCCAATCAAATATACAAAGTGTATGTGTCATCCACCAAGCGGTTTCGATCATGTGCAAATCGCACACTAATCTACCAGCGCGTGACATTTGCCATCAGAACCCAATTTGCCGGCGTGCCCCCCAACCGCCTCCTTCAACCTACATCATGCCGGAGTTTGGATACGCGCACACCAATGCTTCCAATAGCAACGCTGTTGGGCGGCCAGAGCTACCCAGGCTGCACGTCCCGCCCATCTCGGTCGCGCCCGCCTCCGGAGCCGTCGTCAAGACCGTGAATGGTCGCACGGAACCGCCGGCTCGGGGCTCCTGGGTTTCCTCCTGGAGCAACTGGTGGCCCGGAAGCAGCTCTAATGAACCTGCGCCGGCCAAGAAGCTCCCAAGCCTTTCCGAGGTCCTCTCCCGGACCACGCAGCTGCAGATCAACCAGCCGCGGTCACAGCCGACGGCCGAGGTACCTCCGATCTCCCACCGCCAGCAAAATGTCTTCATCCCGTCGTCGGATCCGCAGTACTATTACTACCAATCCCAGTATCCTTCCGATGTCCACATGACCGGTCCGTCCATCGCGCCGGCGCCATCCACCTCTGCTACTTACGACGCACCGCCGTCGCCCGCCGGATCCGCCGCTTCGTCCAACATGAGCGCAGATGCGAATGCACCTGCCAAGCGACGGGAGAGGTGGACCGAAGATGAGCATGCTAGATTCATGGAAGGCTTGAACAAGTACGGGCGCAAGTGGAAGAAGATTCAAACGATCGTCAAGACCAAGACGGCCGTACAAGTTAGGACACACGCATACGGCTACTTTGCCAAGCTACTGAGGAACATGCCGGACGATGAAGCTATGTGGGAACTCGCAGAGGAAACGAGTTCTCTTCCAGGATCCATCCTCAAGGGATCTGGCAGCTCCAAACGCCGGAGCGAGCCCAAGACGGATGAAAAGGGTATGGAAGTCCTACGACGCTTTGTCTTTACCAAGAGCCGCAAAGACGGCGGCAAGGAAAAGGAGGTCGAGGCAGCACCCTCGGCCTCGAAAGGATCTATTCAATCTTTATTACTAGCGGACGAGTCAACTAGTAGCGACCCGCCCGTGGCCACGACGCGCAAGTGGACGGCCATGTCGTCGAGTCCTTCGTCGACGGACGCGAAGCGACAGCGCGTGCACTAGTAGTAGGCTGTCGATTGTTCTAGGAAATTTTACATTTTGCGTTGGAGAATTACAATAATAGCCTTTGCGTCATCCAGGAGCGTACACGTCCTCAGTTATAATATTCACATGCACCCTCGATCCTATGTACACCACTTGTCGCGTCGCAGATCCGGTGCGTTGCATGTGAAAAATGTCGGGTACGAAACAGATTCGGCTCGACAGGTGTCCGGCTCTTTATTGAAGTTGCCATCGTTACGCCGCGCATCTGATGCCGGCCCTTGCCCTCTCACCTGTCAGGAGGAGCGCATGTGACGAAGCACCAAAGAAAAGAAAAGGAAAAAGGAAAGATAAAGGCAATTGCTTACGCCGTCTGCTTGATCGTCGTCGCGAGGTGCACGAACTGCGCCTGGCTGCCGTCCCACCGCCGACGCACGTCCTCCGTTGACTCCTGCACGGCCGTCGCGCCGCATTGCAGTAGAGCCTGCAGTGCCTCTGCTTTCTCTCGGTCGTGCAGCACCACGTTGAGTGTATCCAGATCCTGCTCCAGCATACTCAACTCGAGTGCTTCTGCTAGCACATCGGCCGGTGGTGTCGGAGGGTGGTATCGAAGCAAAAGCACAACTGTCTGGCTGAGCTTCGACAGTCCGTCGCTGACTTCTCGCCCGCAGCAACGAGGGGAGATCAAGTACTCTAGGACTCGCGGAAGCAGAGTGAAGCGCGCAGAAGGAGGCAGGAGAGGAAGCGCTCGACTAACGAGACGTCTGCCTTTCGAAACACTCAAGACACGATGGAGCTGCGGGACGTCGCATTGCATGTGCTTGGTCTCGCCAGTCTCCGACGCCGACACGCCCAAGAGAGCAGACAACTCCATTAACAGCGTCGTGGTGCGATGTCGGAGCTCCTTGAGCGCCGTGTCCATGTGCTCTTCGTCCATCGCGTGGAACTGCTGAACGTTCACGCCACGTGCATCGAGCAAATGCCGCGCCTCTTGCAGCGACAAGAGTCTCTGGAGACCTCTATCCACCTGTAGACGCAGTCGCCACGAGTCGTTCGCAAAGACCGAGTTCACCTCTGCGCTCGAGTCCATCCGCAGGACGGACGCTACGTCCTGCGCATCGTTCGACTCCTCCGATTCCGTCGGATTCGACAGCAAGAGCGCCTGCTTCGGACGATACAGACTGCTCCTCGTGTTGCGTCCGAGGACTTGGAATTGACTCTCCCACTCTCTCGCCTTCTGGTCTCGCTGCTTGTCCGTCTTGTCAAACGACCGCACGTGCTCTAGTTTCCACGACGGAAGTGGGAGACCTCGACCGATGGCAGCGTCCGTGCGCATCTGCTTTTGCGTAAAGTTGTGGAAGTAGTAGTCGTCGCTGAACGGGTCACTCGTACGCAATTGCTTCACGCGTTGCTGCATCACGAAGTTGATGTCTCGCTCCGTCATCATTTTGAAGCGGCGAGGCGGCGGCATATGCGGAGGGTACGGAGGGCCTCGACCGCCGGGGCCCCTGCCGCCCGGAGGAGGACCTCGACCACCAGGAGGACCTCGCATCATGGGCATGGGCATCGGAGGACGGACATTCGGTGGAGGAGGCTGCATTGGCGGCGGGGGAGGAGTGGCCGACGGAGGGGGTGGTGGTGGAGGTGGTGGACTGGCGGAAGGTGGAGGCGGACGAGGACTGGAAGGCACAGGAGGACTTGGACTGGACGCC
Organism: Salisapilia sapeloensis; assembly: GCA_023334545.1. Classification (NCBI taxonomy): domain Eukaryota; phylum Oomycota; class Peronosporomycetes; order Peronosporales; family Salisapiliaceae; genus Salisapilia; species Salisapilia sapeloensis. Next base: position 36,301 of record JAADVB010000076.1, read on the forward strand.
GGAGGAGCTGGTTGCGTCGGCTCGTCGTCATCCAGATTTAGACCACGGAGGCCAGGCACCTGGGACTCATCCACAGCCTCGTTGTCGTCGTCATTAGTCTGCTTGTTGAAGCGAGACTCGAGGCGAGACTCTTGTCGAGGTCCACGCGACCAGGCCAGGTCGCTCTCCGATGGCGCGAGACCGGGAGGAGCGCTCTGGAAACCTGGTGGCGCAGGCTTCGAAGGTTCGTTCGATGGCTGCGGAGTCTTGAAGCTGCCCATGAAGGCCGAGGTGAATGCATCATTGAAGAAGAGGGAAGATCCGGTCGTGTCGGCACTGGTGTCAGCATCGGATGGACCTAAGAGGTCGTGGGCGCGGAGGTCGGCCAGCAACGACTCGTACTTGTGGTCATCTCCTGCGCCGGACGAGAATTCCGAGAAGAAGGACGGGAGTGAGTCAAAGGAGAAATTTGCGTCGTCCTCTTCTTGCTTGTGCTCCATGACTGGAGAACGAGGGCTGTATCAAGAGATAGAGCAAACGGACAAGTCTGGTAGGGATACGTTCCTCTAGAAGAATCAAGCAGGAATGCAAGGGTTTGTTTCTAGCCGGAAAGGAACAAGACAGGGAGCAAAATCGACAGTGGAAGGTAGCTCGGAAGATGCCACCCGCTCGTTCAGCTCTTTGTTGTCTGCCGGTGGATATTGATGCGCATTTAACACATCGTACTTTATTGGAGAAACGAAAAGAATATCGACGTCTCTTTCGAGTCTACACGACGCGGATACCTAGTGTCTATAGACTCTTTACCGCTTGTAATTGCATGCGAGTAGAACGTGATACGAAGACCAAACCTTTCTTTTGATGGTCTTTAGTGATTATGCATCGCGGCAAGATCGATGCCACCTATGGTTTGAAGTTCATGTTGAAGAGATGCAAACAAATCCTGAAATTTCCATAGCGTTGCAAATTGGATGAGAGATAGATGTGTGATAGTACTTCATCCTACATTAACAAGGCCTGTTTTCCAAATCTCTTCAGCCGCCTTTATCATTATCAGCGCCTAACTCTTCAACCCAGCTACATTTAAAGGTAAAGTCAATCTCTACACAGGCTACCAAAGTTACTTCAAGCTCGACGAAAGTTTAATCAATAGATAGTTGCTTACCTCAATGCACCAAAGTAAAATGGAGAATGAACCATATACTTGCAATACTACCTGCTGTGATTCGATGCCATCGAGTTCTCAAAACATAACCAAGCAAATGCGTCGCCAAGAAATTAGCTTGACTTTGAGCTTATACTGGAAAACAACAGGGTTACTGCTTTCATGCGTGCGTACAGTGAAATCCCAATAGAAGGTCGAAGCCTTTTTCTACAATCGGTGCTAGCGGCATAAAACGACGAACGAAACCAGCCCCTTGTTTTCGACCGGAGCTCATGCTTCAGTCATTTCAATCTGAAGCAAACAATTTTCCGATGTCTTTGTGACTCCCAAACGTTACGAGGGTATAATTTCAGTCAAGACGCAATCTCACTCAGAATCTGGATGGACCAAGACGCAAGTTTTTAAATGTATCAGATTTATAAGTGTAATCCTAGATCAAGTAAATGACATATAATTATATTCATAAATATAAGTAGTTTATTATAGTTATTTTTCACAACTACTTAAGCTAACTTCTCTCAATGCCCCCTTCATTTCTGCATCCACTCGTAGCCATGAATATTTGCTTGCGAACTGTGAGATATTCCAGATACTAGGACTTAAACACCTTTAAGTGAATGCAAGCTGTAGAGTGCTTCAGATGACTTGTCAACTCCTAACCCACCTGCAGGGCATTTAACATTTATAGGCATACACGCAAATTTTCGCAGCAAACGTGAAGACGTAGTAAAGTAGCTTGCTCATTCGCACAAGCCGTAAGGTCAAGTATGATGCAAGTCTCATTGCAAGCAACAACCAATGAAACCTTTGATTCGTTTTCAATTAAGTTTCCAACACGCTGCCATCTTTCATCATCTTGCGCAACATGAAGACGATCTGCACTGCGGTCGGTCTCTCCTTCGGTTCGAAATTCAGGCACTTGTCTACGAGCTCTCGCATGGCCTCCGGACAATTCTCGGAGACATTTGGCTTGATCGAGCGACAGGCTACGCGATGCATGAGTGCAAAGTCCGAAAGATTGGTGCCTTCTTGGTCTTTGACATCGTGTAGTGGTAGCTCATGCGTGTCCAGCTCGGTCAGGATGGCACCGAACGAGTATAAATCACAAGTGTGATCGTACGACTCACTAGTTACCAGTTCTGGTGCAAGCCACTACGTCATGAAGTATTAGATTCGTTAGTAAGGAAATGGAGAAACTAGTATGAGATAGCTGTATTTACCCGAGCAGTTCCGATGTCTTGAGTAACCATGGCGTTATTCTCCGACATGAGACGAGCGCCACCAAAGTCACTCACTTTCGCAACCATGTCCTCCGATAGCAAAACATTTCGAGACTGAAGGTCGCCATGGACGACAGAAGATTCAAAAGACTGAACGTACACTAGCGCTTCAGCAATGTCGATCGCGATGCTAAGCTTCTCTTTAGTCCAATGGCGAGGTACCATAGATCGCTTCAAGTAATTCCGCAGGTTTCCTTTCGACATGTATTCAAAGAGCGCCTGGAAATCGACCTTCATTGTCCACGCGACACCGATGCACTTGATAATGTTCCTATGATCAAGTGTTGCCACCAGCCTGACTTCATCAACCAACTTTTCGAACGCCGTGGGGTCAACGACGTGCTGTGCCAACCTTTTGGAAGCGTAGTAAGCATTGTTGTATGTAACTAGCCAAACAACTCCAAAAGTTCCGGAGCCAAGCACCTTCACGTCCTGGATACCCGTGAAATCCAGCCTTTTCCCAACAAGCTCTTTGTCACTCCACAGATCATAGACATGATCGCTAGTCAATGGGTCTCTCATGCTGGCAAAGGACATTGATTGAGTAAACGATTCGGTTATTGTCATGGATGCATCTCGAGTGTAGTCTCCTTCCTTCACAAGCTTTTTTGTTATCAATGCCGACTTGTACCGACGTACGTACCAGGATCCAGCTAAAGCTAGAACGACAAGCGCCACGACAATTGGAATGACGATACCGAGTATGCTCGGTCCACCGTCTTCATCAGCACCATCTCGAACATTGCCAACAATTGAGCCTTGGTAGTTTAATGCCGAGTCCGATGGAATGGGATCGACGTTTTTGCTCTCATAATACTCGTCCGAGCCACTATAAAATTTATCATCCGACTCGCTGTCAGAATCGTCATACGAGTCACTGCCAGCATCCTCTTCTGAGTCGCTATCGACAATATCATCTGAATCACTGTCAGAGTCCTCTTCCGAGTCACTATCAGAATCATCGTATGAATCACTGTCAGAATCCTCTCCCAAGTCTCTATGTAGATCTCTTGACCAGCTTGGTGGAAGAAAAGCACTCTGTAACAACCTCACACGGACATCATGCGGATCATTGTAGTCCAGGAAAATCTCGCTCCATTCGTCCTCTACATACCAAAGCAATGGAAGTTGTCAGTTATAATGCAAACAGCAGGTAGAAGTGGATCAATACCTGGCAGGCTCAAGAGACCACTACGCACTCCACTCTCGTAAAATTCGCTGCATAAGTGATGATAGGCATTCTGGAGCTTCTTCAGATTTAAGTATCCAAACCGCTGCGAATCAAATTCGCAGTCTGGAAGCTCTTTATTCAAATCCTGGTACGTTTCAAAGCACAAATTAGAGCAGCTGTAGTCCAGGGTAAGATAATTCACGCAGTTCATGCCATCTGGCTGTACTTCGTCCCATTCTTTGATAAGGTCATTCGATTGCAACGTGTCATCTCCAGTACAAGGTGCGCTTTGCACATTTGACAAAAGAAATGCGCTTAATAGCACGATGAGGAGAAAAGTCGGTCGAATCATGGCAGGCAAAGGTTTAATTTGCATACGAGTCTCGTCGTGGTGAACTTTCATGGTTTGAGTACAATCACCCCAGGGAAGCGAATATTCTAATTTCACAATCTTAACTTGGTAACTTCGTTATCGCAAGGAAGAGAAATCCTAGATATCGAGGATATCCGCGGAAAAGGTAGCTTTGCCAGTCAGTGGAAATTAAAAAAATGATTTGGTTCGTTTCATCTTTCCGGACGATCTTCTATCCGTTGACTGCGTGCGACACAATGGGCTTCACGACAAATCTTTATCTACTATAAGCTCGACCGGATGTGACTTTGATGCCTCCAAGTCGAAATCGAAAGATACGTCTTCTATGTATTATTAATTGAAGCGATGATGCTTATAAGAACAGTATGGAAATCTAGGACGGGAAAATATAGACATAGAAAGGTTATAAGAGATGAGCACGTATGACTCTGCGCCCTTGTACTCTATGAACTTGACTTTCGGATGAAACATTTAGATCAGCGACGCAAATACTAAAGCATGTATCGCTACATTATGCGCCAAGAAAGAGTCATCGACAGAATATATGCACTTCAGCAAAGTTCTGACATGGTGTGGGTACGAAGACAACTTCAAAAACAGCGAAAGCGCATTATGGAAATGATAGAATAGATTCGTAGGAGATAGACGATAAAGTACAGGCAAGACAATTTTCTGCGAGCACAAGAGATCCCTTCTCTAAAAACTTAAAGCACTAAATTCTAATTTTAATTTCATAGTTCCGATCTAGGAATAGATGTCGTTTGAATAAGCTGATGTCTGGGCATCACTAGGCGCCAAGGGAGTTATACTTTGCTACTTGGTCGCAGATTTCTCCTCCTCCAAGGCACTTTGAGCACCAGCAGCGATGCGTTTTTCCGTCATCTTGACCCAAGCTTGCTGACGCCTGCTGTCGTCCAGAATTACCTTGCGATCCGCGTCGGCAATGTCCAAGTGACCCGATTCTGCAATCAGCTTGTCCCACTCACCATCGTCATTGAAGTCCATGCTGTCCGAGCGACCATTAAAACTCTGGCCGCTCACCGACGAGCCAGGCGTGGCGAGGTTTACGAAGCTACCCAGTGGCGTCGACGCCACCGAGCTCAGCGACATCCTGGGCAGGTCGATAAATTCTCCTTCGCACAAGCTACGATCGGGTATACTATCCGAGTCCTCATTGGTTGGCCGAATATGCGTTGGGTAGACGAGTGTTGTTCCTTCACGGTTCTCATACCTGCCCGCCATCACCTCTTGCCTCGCCACCCGAAACGTGCTTTCCTGGGTAACACGGGTCATGCACCGACGACACATCTTGATCTGCTTTCGCACAAGTCTTAGCCGAGGCACAACGTCAAAGCTCCGGCGGCTGATACCGCAGTTCGAGCACAGGGCGACACGGCACAAGTGGCACGAGTAGCGCTTTCGAAGAGGATTAAATCGCCTATTACATCCGGTGCACATGGTTGCGCGACGAACGTCCTCTAACACGATCGAGTTGTTGAACTCGTACTCGCGCTGCGACTGCACTAACCACGAGATCTTCTTGTGATATGCGATTTCCAAAGCAGCGTGACTTGTCATGAGCCCATTCGCAGTCACTAGTCATTTCAAAAGTTATGGATCAGCGACAAGAAAAGTTGAAACGAAAAGATAATACCTTTAGCGCCGACCGAGTCCATCACGCGTCCAAAGAGCTCAAAATATCCCTTGATGTACACGTCCACCATGCCGCCTGAAGTCTCTCTGAAGATCATTGACTGTGAGAGTCGAGCCCGGACAATGCCAGAAACACCCAGCTGGGAAGGCGCATCCGGTAAGTCTAGGCTGTGGTACAAGTGGTACCCGATGCGCTCGTTCTCGCTCCTCTTAATAATGCCAGTGGCGACGATGATCGTAAGGTCTCGTGGCTTGACCATGCCACGAAGAGGAGCAGGTAGTATCATCTCGTTAACCGTCATCTGCAAGGTGAGGCTGCGGTACGGTTGATCCGGTGTGGGCTTTTCGATCGTCGCAAGAAGCTGCCCATCCACTGCGCGAACCGACGCAAAAGCCGAACACTGCATCAGCTGTGCCTCATCAGGAGCCATCGTTCCGTACATGACATCATCGAGCGTGCCTGGGACCTTTCCCGTGCCCACAAGCAATCGAGGCGCATGCCAATCGGTATCGCTACTGTCGCTACCTGAGGTGCTTTTCGAGCCGCGCGACCCGGCACTGTTGGAAACCTTGCCAGCCGCTGAATTCGTGCGCTCCGTGTAGATAGTGAGTGCATCTCGGGTGCAGACGGGTTTCCAATGCCTGCGGTCTAAGGCGCGTGGGATGGAACGGTCGAACTAATGTCAAAAGTAGAAGCGCATTAGCGCATCGGTATGTGAATTGAAGGAAAAGGTCAGTCAGTGATCCAAAAAGAGGCTTTTGTTTCCGATGCCTTGCTCAGATTCATGCATTGAACTATAACGTCGCGTCTGACAAGGTGGCCATGCATGTAACCAAGAGACAGCTTTTGGACAGGTGCATAAAAGAAGGATGTATCAATGTACCTCATCATAGTCGACAAGTGTGTCCTGAACGAGTCCGAGCGCGATGCGTTTGACGTCGACCTTTTGCTCCTCCGTGAGTTCAATCGGGTCGAACGTGTTAGCCTTGTAGTGATCGACTGTCATCGCGTTTGCTTCGAGTAGAAGTTTGTGGACTGTACGGATTTGTTGCTTTCCAACCAAAGAAAACGAGCTTCCAATAGGCAGAGCTTCGTCGTTGTCAAATTGAGCTGGCTTGGCGTAGTGATGGGCGTCATACAGGACTATGGCATCTCTTGCTTTCCAGCTTTAAGAACTAGCCGAATACGCAGCAGTGCTTGAGTGGGTATGTGCAGGGTCATCCCAATGTACCCTCCATTGCTGATACCTTGTCTACTGAAGGTTATCATTCGATAAAAGTACCTGTACAGGCACAAAGGCTACTGTCGGTGCAAAGCGGCATGTTTCTGTACATGTTTATCAGTCGATCCACCACCTGTCTCATCAGCGGAGTAACCGGCAATTGCGCGTGCCTGACCAAACTTCCGACATGTTGCGTACAAATTAGAGAATAGCGAGGTCTTATTGATATATTACTCCACCAAGTTCATAGCGCGTAAGGGTCGAAGAGGGCGTACAAAAAGGTACTAGCGCCAGGTTACCGGTAGTTTGGATATTTCCGATTCGCATGAAATCAGAAAGTAGCTTAATTGCTCACAGCCCATGCAAGTTCACTGCTAGCAGGAGGATCGTCATCGCATTTCAAAGCGTATATTAGTGCATAGAACTCGTTGCTACAGATATGAAAGCCAGAATTTCGCACATTCATGGTGCCTTCCGTGATTTGGAGTGTACCGAATGTACCGTACGCGTATCATAAAGCGACTTAGGCATGTAAGAAGGATAAAGCCATCAAGAACAGGACAGCAAGTGGGAGTGAAGTAGCGCATGTCAGCCTGCACAACGCAATGCTCCGTGTGTTTGTGCTGAAAATCTACAGACATAGCCTGCTATCACAGAAGGATGAGCAATTATATTCGCTTTCTAATTACAGCTTTTGCTACTACAACTGTTTGATGCTATGGGTGAAACATCAAAGGTACGCTCTATTTGGACAACCATCGATGTGTCGAGCAGCTTTGCAACCAGCTTTTGGCCAAGCGGCGGAACTCTCCTCAGGACCATGTGATAATCCATCAACGTTCGAGTGTCGACACGAAAAGCAAGTTTGCCTTCGAAACACGCGTCAGAGCTGACAATGGATATTGATCTGTACTCTGCTTTATCGTTCACCTCGTGCGGATATAGTGCGCTTGATCTATGAGCTACATGCGCTATTCTTGAAGTTGTGTACGCATTCACACCGTGGCGATAGTTTTGCTTTCTGACTGAAGCTTTCCCGGATAGTCACACTTTGTCGACTACTCGTCATATCTAGGCATACCATCTCAAGCACACTCGAAAGATACGAAGTCTCATCTATTCATCGAAAATTCATACGGATCTAGTGCAGTACAGAAAATCTAGACGATCGAGCGTTTAAATACTGCCGAGTCGCACATGTCTGACAATGTCTCTCAAATACAAATCCATTTGTCCTATTCATCGAATGGCACGATTGCTAGAAACTTGAGCCCTGCTAGAGATACCTCTTTTGTCGCCCGTCGGACTATTGAGTCGCGATGAGTTACTCCGAATGACTGGTAACCATACAAATGCAGAGAAAATATCATTACAACACTGATACGACGTATATCTTTGATGGATTCCTATCAGCATCCCTGCTGTCGAAAATTTGCGCCTTGACATGACTCCGAGATTCGTCCATATCCATTGCTTTTCACACAGAGCTGTCATGAGGATGTGTGTCCTGTAGAGAAGACTCTGGAACATTTGTACGCACCTGACCTATAGTACACCCCACTAGATACTATTTCGAATACCAAAACCTCCACTCGATTAATCTACCTTCGTTTGCTTAAAAAGATGAGACATTCGCACTTGCATGCACAAAGAGGGTTTCACCTTCACTTTTGATGCTGTAAAGGTACTTTCATACGGTCATCCAATCCGCTTAATCTATCCGTACCGCATCTGTACCAGTTTGCGAGTGGCTGTCGCGATCGGAAGAATCGCCCCGTCCGCCGTTGGTTGTCATGCCCCAAGGATCGATGACAGGAGATGAACGACGTTTCGCACCGACTGCAGCGTCCATTGCCACTCCAATAGGCACCCGAAGCTTCGTGTCGGGTGCGGCGGCGGGCGTCGTGGCCGACAGCGTCCTCCATCCGCTCGACACGATCAATTTGCGTATCAAAGTGCACAATCACGCGCACAGTACCAAGTACGCTGGCTTACTCCGCTCCATTCGCACGATCCTCAAAGAGGAAGGCGTGCGAGGATACTATGCAGGCTTCGGAACGACCCTCCTGTCGTCTCCGATCTGCGCCGCAGCCTACTTCGGGACGTACGAGACGCTCAAGTCAGTTGCGAGCAATCACCTAGAGGCAACGAAGCCGTCCAAGACGCAGGCTTCCATGGTGTACTTTGCGTCTGGAGCATGCAGTGAGCTCGTGATCTCGGCCGTGACGGTCCCGACGGAAGTCATCAAGTCTCGACTGCAATTAGGACGCAACCCACGCATGGCTTCCGGTGGTGCGGTGCAGTACAATAAGAATTATAGAAACACTCTCAATGCGTTGAGGACGATCGTGAGGGCGGAGGGGCTGAGGGGTTTGTACTCTGGCTATACAGCGTGCATCAGTGTCGATACGCTCTACTCGGCGTGCTCCTTCCTCGCCTACGAGACGATGAAGCGAGAGTATCTTGCTGTGGCCGAGAAAGATCGTCTGGGGACGGTGGATTCTCTCGGTATTGGAGCTTTGGCAGGTGGGTGCGCAGCCTTTGTGTCCAATCCGCTAGACGTTGTGACGGTGCGACTGATGACGCAGGGGCATCGACGCGTCTACAATGGACTGCAGGACTGTATGAAGGCGACGGTCAAGAGAGAGGGCGTGAGGGGCTTGTGGAAAGGAGGCATGTGCCGCATGATCCACGTCATGCCTTCCACGGGCATCTCGTTCGGGGTGTACGAGACGATCAAGAGATGGCTCTATGACGGAGATCTTCCTGAATTTGATCTAGACGCATGACGTGCCAATGTCCTCTGTTTAAAATACAATGTCTTTGCTCCAGTGGCATTTACGCCTGGAGTTATTATAGTTCGTGAGGTTTTGTTCATACAAGTAGTTTTCCAAGGGAGTTTGCATTGGTATGTAGCGTAAAAATTCCATTACAGACCGGCGAGTTACTTGGTCGAATGACATTCAGGTAGGAAGTAAGTGCGTTGAAAGATATGTACGATACAAAGTGAAGATGCGATAGCACGATGAGGAGGGATATGTAGAGGCAACGTGAGCTTACTTTGCAGAGTGAGATATGAAAAAGATGCAGCACATACGAGGCATGCTGTGAACCATCTTCAAATTGTCCTTGTTGATCCTTTATGTCAAAAACTATGATTTTGTGGCTAGCGTCGAACAGAAGCTGTCCTCTCTTTTAGTGCTTACAGAGAAGGTAATGCAAGCTTCTTGCTACTTTGTTATCTCTTCATCTAATAAAAGTAAGAGATAAGCTGGTTGCTTTAGTGTCGTTGCGAATAACATATAAAACAAATATTTAATTATGTTGATAGAAACAAAGATAAACCTTCAGACCGTCATTATCGTCGTAGAAACTTGTTGGGAGCCTTGAGATGTCGACTCAAGGCTTTCTGATGCAATCTTACCATTAATTTGCTATATGAAAGCAAACAAGAACTGCATTTGTTGTTTACGAAAGGCTTTTTGCTGACGCTTTCAGCTATATAGAGTCGCCGCAACATTTGGTAAATGAAGTACTCCATTTATAGACTTCTGCTTCGTTATCCATCCTTTGTTTCAAATCCATTTCGCCAAAGCAACCTGTTCGTTTAATAATGCAACGGATGCGCACGTAATTTGTCCCATCATACAGTACGCTGGTAGCCTGGACACATTCGACTCTCTACACGATTCCTAGCACAACTTCATGTAGGCAATAGGAATCCTGCAACCATGTTGCTAGGATTTTTCTCTTGAAATCAATAATTGGCTTTAGTTTTGCTAGAGCTACGTCTTCCTGATGATGCTTATTGCTATTTGAGTTGGACACTACTTGTAGTTTTGGAGCAAAGTCAAGCATAATTAATACCTCATGAGCTGTGCAACTTTAATGGGTAGTTGCCGGTATATGCCATGAACTACTGCCAACGACTTGACCAGCACTACGTACTAATACAAGACCGAACCACTTGTGGATATATATATTAATTTCGTTTGTTACTCATTCATCCGATGGGCATGCAGCCATGACACCAAATCCCATTTCGATCGTATAGAAATCCAGTCAAGGTCATCTAGGCGGAACATTTCCGTGCCTCTTCCTCGGAGGATATAGTCCACCAGCTCAATATGTCCATTCGACGCCGCTTGAATCACACCACGAATCGAACAAGTTCCCTTACTAGCAAGAGACCGATGCTCTAGCCACTGGAGGACTCTCAAATGCCCATTCCACGCAGCTTCATCCATCGCCAGAGTGCTGCATTCTTCTCCATTCTGATAGAGCCATTCGACAACGGGCATGTGGCCTCCACAAGCCGCCGCCGCCATCGCCTCCTCGGACGTATATCCTTCCCGACGATGTGCACGGAGGAACTCGATCACATCCAAGTGGCCATTGCTGATGGCACCATCCATAGCCAACTTCGAGCAACCTTCAGTTCGATAATAGTGCAAGTATTGGACGACATCCAAATGACCATTCCGAGCGCTGTCATCAAGAGCACGAATGGATCCTCCTTCATGTCTGTTTTCAGCCAGCCAGCGCACCATACTAAAATGTCCGGCAGCAGCACTACCATCGAATGCATCGATCGTCGCCCCAGCAGCAGTATTGGCATGTAGCCACTTGACAGTCTCCAAGTGGTTGTTCCGAGATGCCCAATCCATCGCATGCGTCGTACAACCTTCCGACCGGTTTGCATGCATCCACTTTACGATCGATAGTCGACCGCATTCTGCCGCCCAGTCTATCGCTCTGTGAGAACAAGGAGCGTTCATCGCTTCATGGAGCCAGATGACTACATCCAAATGGTTGTTTCGACAAGCCCAGTCCATAGCAGCAGGAGTGCACTCGACCAAAGGGTAGTGCAGAGAAAGCCATTTGAGAACGCCTAGATGTCCGTTGCAAGCTGCTCTATCCAGAGCTGAGCTAGTGACACCACCGCCGCGATGTCTATACAGCCACCGTAACAAGCCCAAGTTTCCACAAGATGCAGCACCGTCCATCGCCATGGTGGACGACGGAATGTCGCGTACATGCGTGTGCAGCCAAAAGACAACTACCAACTGACCACCACAAGCTGCTCGGTCCAGTGTCCGAGGTGTACAGGGAGAAAGATCGTTGGACAAAAGCCACTGGACACACTTGATATGCCCTTTTTCAGCGACAATGTCGATTGCATCCGACCTACATCTCTCTGTTCTATTTTGCAACAACCACTCTGCGGTTTCAAGATGGCCGTTGGATAGGGCCCAATCCATGGCAAAGGCTGCTGCTCCTGGAGGTACATGCGGATGTAGCCATGTGACAATGTCCAAGTGTCCTCTTTCAGCTGCACGCTCGAGGAGTTCACCTGGGAGCTCCCAGTTCGGGTGCAAAGTCTGAAGCCATTGCAGAATAGATAGCTGACCTAAAGATGCTGCTTGCTTGATGGCATTGTGCCAATCTCGATACGAGACGTACAAATTTGGATAGCACTGAAGTCGAGCTAGTAAATGACTTCGCTGATTGCGTACTGCATCGGAAATACTCAAAAGGTAGGAATGGTCGAGGAAGTCTTCGAGGAGATCCACCAATTGACCACTACCGACGATTGCATCATGCGGGCGGATTACCACTTCGACAGATCGCAGAGCGACCTCCCTTGCCATGCCCTATCCACTTTATGTTCTCGACGAACGTTTTGTAGAACTTCCTGCGTATGCTGAAGTATTCCAAGACAAAGAAAAGAATTTAGGTTGTACAGATTCATTCGAGCTGTCAATTTTCTCTTCCACAAAGCTGGTATATGTCGTTCAGGCAGAGCCGTTCTGCAAGGTCAGAGTGGTTTACTACAAAAGCGTTATAATCTACAAAGAACTTATCATAGCGTTTGTCGGTCTGCTATTTTATCATCGGCTCGGCTAATGCAAGAAGAATCTTGTATCAGGAGGCTGAACTTCAGTTTCTGATTGAGACTACGAGTTTGGTGAATGCACATCGCTGAGGATTGTCCTTCTGAAGCAACGATCTGATTGTTGGAGATAAAATAGAGCTGAAGTTCACCATTAAGTGTCGTCCACACGAATACGATGCAAGCGTAAATCCACGATGTAAAATGATTTATTTTCTTTGTCAATGTATATTTATATCTCCTCTTGAGCCGTTTATCTTTAAGAAGTTTGATGACCGCAGGTTGTCACAATTTGGCTCTTAATCGATGTTTTAACAAGATGAAGTATGCCTACTATAAGTATGAGCAATTGAGTTGAAAGCCATTCCACCAATTGACATCAAATACGATATCTGTAAGTGTGAAGTTGGCGGAAATAATTCCTTACATACGCGAAGACTTTTAGGACAGTCTACTACAAAATGCTGTTTAACTCTTAAGAATTGAACTCAAACAACCTACAAAAAGAATGTTGGGAGCAATTCCATCATCCGCCGGTGAAAAATAAGCCGAGTGCATCTCGAGTTTGAGGGGCAAATTCAGAAAGCAGGTGTAACATAGCCTCTTCAACATAAAACAGCTGACTGCAAAAGGTTTTGCCCCCAGGCAGGATTGAACTACCGACCTTCCGCTTACTAAGCGGGTGCTCTACCACTGAGCTATAGGGGCTGATGGCTGTCACAATTTTATTGTAATTTAAATTAAACAACATGAATAGAAACAAAGTAACTACTTTAGATCACCTAGGACGGGCGTAGTGTGTTTGATCGTACCCATGCTGCTGCAAGTTTGAACGAAAATTGGTTACTAGTCACAAGACACAATTTGACACTCGGCTCTAATTGATTCAGATATCCTGAACTTTGATGAAAAGTACTAACTTAGGCATTAAACTGGATGAAGCTTCGTCTTTAGGTGATCATTGTTTTGCTTACTCGTTAAGGGAAGTCAAAGTTTGAAGACCACGCAGAAATTTGCTGTATACTGTACCCACGAATATAATCACCGGCCTGCAGAAATCTCAGACCGATTAGATAATCAACATCCAATGTTTCCATAGGATGAAAATATAATAACCGGACGACCAAAACATCAATATTCAAGCCATGGACTTATAAAACGACTTTTAACAACTCTAATACCCCTTTAGATGATTAGTGCATGCTATTGAGTTCATGCAGTTTCAGAACACGGATGGTCTTCTTCTATGTTGGCGGGTAACTCTGCTTGAAACATGCAATGCTGACCGTCAGCGCAGTTGCATTCACGGCTTAGCGTATCTTCCAAAGTATACGAGAGCTCCAGACAATGCGAAGCATGACAGCGGTATGCACAGGCGATACAGACAGTATTCATCCCACAAGATCCGCACCGATAGAGGATGCGAAGACTGTCTGACTTTAGACTTTCGTGCTGCGGTAATGCAAGGCACATCTCAAACGCTTCATTGTGAAGTCAGAATGGTGAACGACAAAGCCCTATATAGTAGCGATACCTGGTGCTCCTCCAATCTTCCGTCGCTGATTCTCTTTCTTTGGGGCTATAAAGTTAAAAAAACAATAGTGAAACGTCCAGTCAACCTGTCTTTAAAACGACAGTTACCTCGATCTCCCCATACAAATGTTCGTCCTCTTCCTGCTTTGACTCCAACCAAGTGCAGGTCGTCCAGCTCTACCTATTTCGACGGTTAAGTGATGAGGTTGATTTCTACTCGTGGATAAAAGTATGAAGATCGTACCTTCACTGGCAACAAAACGGTTGTGGTAGAAAAATCTGCATGAGGGATATTGTCATTCGCATGCACGCTCTTTCCCCATGCCCAAACTTCTTTTCGCTCCGATAGTGCGATGGAATGATGCTCACCGGCAAATATGTATTCGATCTTTTCCTTCCGAATCTCCGTAACTGATCGAGGCAGTAGACAATCCCAATTATCTCGGTGACCTAATGTCAAAGCCCGTCAAGGCTAACGAGAGTATACAGCGAACAACATGAAGCGATACATGTACCTAGTTGACCGTGCTTGTTACTTCCCCACGACCATACACAGACACCTCCACCTTTATCCATTTCTATACAAATTGCATGGCAAATATAAGTTTACGAGCGCATAGAAACATAATGGTTGCTCATCGCATGAATAAATGTACCTGACAAAGCCAGATTATGGGCACCTCCAGCACTTACTGTCAATACTTTCTATCGTATGAAATAAGGAATTCCGCATCGTACACAGTTACTGCAGGCATGATCACAAGTCGTCTTACCCTTCCTCGAAAAAAATCAATTCGAATTGGTCTCGCCATCGTTGTTTCGCTATTGTGGCCTAGTCGTCTACAGAAATAACGTGATGACGATAGTAGATATTAGTGGACAACATTGTTATTCACCCATTCGAGCCGCAGCCCCATGAATACACTTGTCGATCAAAAAATGTAGCGCCGATAACCGCAATAGAATGATCATTTCCAGCTGTGATATGGATGACATGCAAGATATCTAGCCCTTGTACCTTTGTTGGCTCGGAGCAGTACTCGACCGAGCCTATTACGATCGTAAGTCTGAATATACTATGTGATTGCACACGATGGTCTAGCCGCCGTACCTACGCCAAGTTGGCTATATCGATTGTCACCAAAAGCAAATAGTCCGTCATGCTCTGTCAATATGAGAGCATGCTGTCGTCCTGCACTTAGCTGCAGAACTCTTTTGTTGGAAAAGAAAGACAGGACCCTTGGTGACGGGCTACATTCGTTATGACCAAGTCCAAGAACTCCTCGGTCACCAAGTCCCCAGACATACACTATAGAATATAGGTGAGCACGAATAAATGCAAGACAAAAAGTTGCTTACACAAATTATGCACACGTTTATCCCTCTCTTCCATTTTATATCTTTGCAGTAATTTGGATTTGACAGATAGTCTTCGACCTTGAACAGATCTTGGTGCATTCGATGAAGACTCGGAAGGCGTTGTAGACACAATCGTGTTTGTTGGAACTAGGCAAAGCCATGTATCATATGTTAGCATGTCCAAACCCATAAACTTGACATTGTACGTACCTACTAAAGCAAATGACGAGTATTCTGTAGCTGCGATAACAGTAACCTTTCCATCGACCAATCCTTCCACGTGATGTGGCAATGACGATTCTTTTTCTATCGATTCGATCCCTAAAGCTCCATGAGTGTTGTCCCCACAAGCAAATACCTTGGACGATTCTATTGAAAGAGAGAGGATAAAGATAAGATGGAAAATAGCTATGCAGCAACACACCACTTAGCATCAGCGTATGATACTTTCCGGATGCCACCTATCGTCATTTGAATCACGAGATGTACTTAGTACCACAAACAGCGACCATTGGTAAACTCATACGTCGATAAATTTGGCCTCTCGCTCGAAAGTAATTTCTGTACCACGCCGACGATAGAGCTTTACTTTTTCACTGATGATGGGCGTAACTTCTGGCTTCGCAAGCTCTCTTTCACTTTTATATAAAGCACCTCGCTCCGAGTTACCCCATCCATACTGTTGCCATCTATCTCTCGGGCCAGTAAATTCCACGTTTACATCTCCAATTCGCCACTCTTGCTTCCGATGAACGAGGCACTCTGTACAAAAGCATCCACTCTGGCCTGGAAAATGCCTACCCATCTACACGTGCGCAAGTTCGTTACAACGTACGATATGTGTGAAAAGCAGTACAGACATCTTTATCATCTTTCTTTTTCGAAGTAGTGTCCTCTCCTGACGCTGATACTTGGTGCTTTTCAATCACGTCTTGATCACGAAGTCGTCGTCGGAGAATCTTATCGAAAACATTAATGTCCGTAGTCGTGTCTCGCATTGCTGCAGGTATCAGCAGACAGAGCGGGGGTTTCAGCGTCTTTTGGGAATGCTTAACCTCAAGGTAGAAAAAGAGGTCCATGAGTACGTGTGTGATAATAGCAAGAAACGCAGCCTTTGATATTCAAGTCCATGTACTTTAATTAAACTAGTGACTACTTCTGACGATGGAAAATATCAATGCGAAGTTGAATCGCTCAATTGATGACGTAACTACCTTGAAGATGCTGGGGTGTTGGATACAGGTCATC
Source organism: Salisapilia sapeloensis (assembly GCA_023334545.1). NCBI lineage: Eukaryota > Oomycota > Peronosporomycetes > Peronosporales > Salisapiliaceae > Salisapilia > Salisapilia sapeloensis. The sequence goes on from JAADVB010000076.1 coordinate 53,178, forward strand.
CTCACACCATCACCTCTGGCTCCATGTCACTAGCAATAAGGCTGTTGATGATGCTCATCAGCGACTGCAAGTCTTCATCGTTGTTTGTGTCCACGAGGACCGTGTCGATGGGATCAAATACGAGTGGAGAACTAACAAAGCTGACATCGGTTGGACTCGCTGGTCGTTGGCATTCTCCAGCAGGTGCGACGCCTGCTCTCTCGGCTTTCTTTGCTTCTCGCTTCTTGCGTTCAAGTCGTCGCTGGTTGTAGTTTGCTCGCTCTCGATGGTACTCGCAGAATCGGTGGAAGGCTCCGTCGCGCTTAATCGCTCGGAAGTTGGAGCAGACTTTACTTGGGTATCCGCACCGTGGGTGCTGACTCATTGGAGCCTTTGAACACTGGGGTTCAAGTGCACACAAGCTGGAGTCCAGAAAGGTGTCGAGTGGAAGGTCAGAGTACATGGTTGTTTGAAGTGTAATGTGCTCGAGGGCTCAAATGTAGGAATGAGCACTCACAGCGGAGCCCCACCTTCTATTCTAATGATGTGTGGTCGGCTGCGGATTTTCGGATCCTATTTGAACCCTCTCAGCTCATCTTCAAAGCCAGTCCATCTTTCCCGGATATCCCGTCGTTTTTCGAGATCTTACCACAGGGTCGCCCATTGCGTTTGTAAACTTCCCAGTCAAACCTTTCTATATCTCGGACAGTGGGATGACCCATGGCTTAGTTATCCCACTTTAGTGAGTGCATATGCCAGTAACGTCAGATGAACTGCACCCAATGTAGCCTGTCGTCGGTGGTCTCCATTAGCTTCTCTCTTTCTTAAGCACGTTCTACCAGGTGAATTATTCTGTCGATGACAACTTCATCCAGGGTCTATTGAGGTTACGCTATAGACCTAGATGAAATATTCCGTCGATGAGGCGAGCCACCGTCGCTAGATGACGCAACACGCTTCATATTCGAATTGGCGACGGCGCGAATCCATGGATAGACATGATCACGATCACGGATTTTAATACAGCAAGTAGTTTGTCCCACCAGCACTATCGCGATCAAATGACGACTGCATCTAATTGCTGGAGAGGGTGCGTCGTAACGTTGGCTTGACTACCATCCGGATTTGCGACTGTCAAGTCTGACAGCGGCTTGACTTTCTATGGTCCTGTTTGGTGCGGTGCAGAGAAATCCAGTTCAATTTTGATTACAGTAGGATGCGAGAGCCAAAATGTCATCATAGGTATCATGGTCATCGAAAGTGTCGTTACTGAGTTACTCGTCACAGACACTCCACACAAAGCTAGACTATCCACCTAGCACGTGCTGTTTATTAGCGAAAATCCAGGTACGTCGGCATGATCCCAATCACACCGATACCGTTTCAAGCGGATATTATGCGAAACGAGCGAGATGTCTTACCTTACAGGCCATACCATGGGGGATGAGTACCTACCACTCATTCCATTAAAGTTGAAAGGGCACTACTGCCACGGTGGTGAACCCATTGCATAGGTCGGACAAAGTAGTTTAAACCTTGAACAAAGTAGCAATAACCAAGATGGCGTTCCGCGCAATGGGAGTTCAGGTGGCAGAGTGGCTTCAATGTTTGCATGGGAGCGCATCCAATTCGTTGAAATCACTGATTTATAAGGAGCAGCCCATCTTCACGGGCCCATCTAGTGTAGACATCCTAGGTTCTCACATACCTTAGAGCCATCCAAGCAGCAATCACAACGACGCATCCCATCTCAGGCAGAGATTACTTCTCAGCCTGAAATGTGGGATACAAAACCACTCATATACCCAAACTTTATAAATAGGAAACAAAATCCAGCCACCAAGTGTCCAAGATATCGTCTATCTCTAGCCTCTCATCATTATCCTATCCGCTCCCTCCAGATAGAGCGACCATAGAAGATCTACCAGTCCATACAGCAGTTTGGACGATACCGCTTTATTGCACACAGTGTCGTCACACTACTTGCAGAAACTATAGTCCCTCAAAAGCATCCACTTGAAGTTGTCTTCTGAGAATGTCAAAAAGGATTTAAAAGCTCCTTCAGTATACAAAAGCCCCTCGACACGTATCATGGTCCTCACGACGCTCCTCCGCTCCTCCCGCCGCCTTCCTCTCCAGACCTCGGCACTACGTAGTCTGTCTACGTCAGCCCATCCGTTCCTGGAAGAGATCGGTCTTAAATCGGAAAACTTTGGCGTCTACAATGGCGAGTGGGTCGGTAGCGGCCCCAAGCTCACGTCGGTGAACCCTGCGACGGGCGAGCAGATTGGCTCTGTCATCGGTGGTACCAAGGATGATTATGAAAAGGCCGTTGCCAACATGACTGCCGCCAAGCGGGACTGGGCCAACCTCCCAGCTCCGCAGCGAGGCGAGATCGTTCGTCAGATCGGCGAAGAGCTCCGAGCCAAGATCGTTCCGCTGTCCAAGATCATTTCCCTGGAAATGGGTAAAATCTTCGTCGAGGTACAACTCCCCACTCTACCTCCACATCCTACAACTTAACTAATATTCATTCACACAGGGCATGGGCGAAGTACAAGAAGCCATCGATATTTGCGACTTTGCCGTCGGTCTCAGTCGTTCTCTCAATGGCTCTGTCATTCCATCGGAACGTCCTGGTCACTTCATGATGGAGCGATACAACCCACTGCAAGGCCACGTGGGTATAATTACGGCCTTCAACTTCCCCTGCGCCGTCCTCTTCTGGAACGCTGCGCTCAGTCTCATCTGCGGCAACACGCAGCTTTGGAAACCAGCCGAGTCCGTCTCCATGACTGCCATCGCCTTCCAAAAGGTCATTGTCGACGTCTTGGAACGCAACGGACACCCTGGTGCCATCGCCTCTCTCGTCTGCGGCAAGGGAGCAGAGATCGGAGAAGCTATCGCCAACGACAAGCGCATGGAGCTCGTCTCCTTCACAGGCTCTACCGCTACGGGACGCAAGGTCAGTGAGACTGTCGCATCCCGCTTCGGTAAATCCATCCTGGAGCTCGGCGGAAACAACGCCATGGTCGTGCATGAAGACGCCGACCTAGAGCTAGCTCTCCGCGCGACACTCTTCTCGGCTGTCGGTACTGCTGGCCAACGCTGCACGTCGCTCCGCCGTCTGTACCTGCACGAGAGCATCTACGACAGCTTTGTCGACCGTCTCGTAACGTCGTACAAGGGCATCAAGATGGGCGACCCGCTAGAAGACGGCGTCCTCCTTGGTCCTCTCCACAACCAACAGGCAGTCGACAACTACGTCAACGGCATTGAGGAGATCAAGAAGGAAGGCGGAAAGATCTTGACGGGTGGAAAGAAAGTGGAGGGAAGCGGCAACTACGTCGAGCCGACGGTTGTCGAGATCGACCACGACGCATCTGTCGTCCAGAAAGAACTATTTGCTCCCGTGCTGTACGTGACCAAGTTCTCGACGTTGGAAGACGCCATCGAGAAGAACAATGACGTGCCGCAGGGTCTGTCCTCGTCGCTCTTTACGACCAGCCAGGCGGCTGTCTTCCAGTGGACTGGACCGGCGGGATCGGACACGGGTATCGTAAACGTGAACATCGGCCCGAGTGGCGCTGAGATCGGCGGTGCCTTTGGTGGTGAGAAGGACACGGGCGGCGGACGTGAATCTGGAAGTGACGCGTGGAAGCAGTACTGCCGTCGCTCGACGTGCACGATCAACCACAGCAAGGAGCTCCCGTTGGCGCAAGGCATTGACTTCAGCTAGATAAATGGATAATACATGAAGCTATCAGTGTCCAACTTTCTGCCTTTGTTTTCTATACTAAAACAAGTCGGCGTACCCCAAAGACGACGCCACGTCTTTCAGAACTTTTACTTTTGTTATCTGTGACGATACCATGTGCGTACTTTGACAGAAAATAATACAAGAGAAATTGATAAAGTGCCACTTAAGCATGGTAACCTTGAAACGGTTCAGCTAGTGGGACTTAAAATACATCGACGCAGCAACTTATAGCGCCACTCAATTCTGCATTGCAAAAGTTTGAAGCAAGCGAATATTTATGAATCGACGCATGATGTGGAAGAACGACACGTCGTCGCCACCTGAGATAGGTGCGTCGGCGGCTTTTAGGATGCCGACACAAGCGAATAAACATGTGAGACCACGCTCGGCAGCAGCAAAAAAGAATCCGACGCGCACAACTGAACTTCATAGCAGCTCCCATACGTATGAATCGCCCCGTGGAAACAGTCGGGAGAACGAGACGGACCAGAGACTGCTTGAAATGCTGACTTCCACCATCTCGTGTCTCAAGCACAAGAAGATGGATATGGAGGCTCTTGGATGCTTGGAGCAGAGTCTTTGGCTAAAGCGACGAATGTTTGGAGTAGAAAGCTCAGCTGTGCGTCAAGCGTTGAAAACAGTGGTTTTGAGCTACAATTCTACTGCGATGAATTTCCTTTCTAAAGGAGACTTTGATCAATGCCTTGTCATGCTGCGTAAAGCAGAGTCAATCACAGCTCCAGGCAACTTTGTTCACTGTGAGTCTCTGCAAATCCTTACCTTTAATAACATCGGATGCTGCTACCGAAAGCTCGGGCGTTTACGATCCGCCCTCAAGTATCTTAAAGAGGCTGCTCGGATAGGCTCGATATGTACAAACGTGAACAACCTATCCGTCACACATTTAAATTTGTGTGCCATCCACTCTCAGATAGGTCGACACGATCTAGCGTTAGAGCATGCGCAAGCTGCCATCTTCCATACTCAGCAAGAGATGGTCAACCTGGACACTTGCCAAACTCCTCGTGCAGGAGAAGTAGCAGGAGATGGGAGCGATGATGCACAACGACTAAATGATGATGTCTTAACCAGTCAATCTAAAGAAGAAAAAGTCATTGCACTAGCCGTGGCTTATCATAATTTGGCAGTGGAGCTAGAGTTTAACCAGCGAGGTCATGCTAGTCTGCAATGGTACAAGAAAGCCCTGCAACTCGTTTGGAAATACCGAGAATCAAATCGCTCTCTATATGACTCTTTCAAAAAGATATTTCAAGATGCAAAGAAGAAACATGACCCTGACATGAAGACAAAGTCGACATCAACAAAAGGACTTCGACCAAAGTCAGCACACAGCCAAAGTCATAGTTCTGTTACGGAGCAGCGTGGGGATCGTGGTGATGACAAGTACTCCTTATATCCGCATAGTCAAGGGCAAGCTTTGCCAGTCTCCCATTCTGGATGCAGAAATGCTGGATTTCCTGCCAGAACGCGGCAGCGTCCTGTATCAGCTAGACCACAAGCTCATCAAGACGCACCAGTACCTTCGCGAGTAGAAAGTAATCCACGCATACGTCCTAGAACAGCTAGGATACCATCGTATCATGAGCAGAAAGAGACTTTGAATAATGTTACTAGGCGCCCAAAGAGTGCACACCTTTCATCAGCTAAAAGTCGATACAAATCGAAAACACCTTCACCAGTTAAGGTTGCCCCGAAAGTACGAGATGAACTTGATGACGCAATTGAAGCTGCACTCGTGGGCACATACGAGAACAAACTTGAGAGGAAGAATTTTCGAGTTTCTGAGCTTTTAAGCACCTCACCAATACATGAGGAGCAAAAGAGAAAACCACATTTGCCAGACCGCTATCTAGTACCAGAAACGACCCTAAAAGCTCAGGAGCCTATTGTAGAGACTGAAAAGCCGGAACAGCCTTCAGTACCGGGCGAGCGAGTGGGTCATGTTGAGTTTTTAAAAAAAATGAGAGAGTTAGCAGAAACGATTCGCAACGATTTGGCAGCTAGCATTGCTCGCAGTCCTCACTCCAAGAGTGACACATATCTTTCGACGTCCGAATTCAATCTAGCAGACGAGAACAAAGATGCTTACGCGAGCAAGACGTCCACACCAAGAAGCAGCAAGATCCGAGATCGAATTGATGAAGCTCGGGAAGCATCACTTGCTACACCTTTGGATGCAGAATCATCGTGTGGTAAAAATCCATCATCTTTCCTCATCGACGATTCCAATCAAGACGATGGAAGCAAGACTTGCGTAGACAAAAAAAGTATAAATGATGAAGAAATGGTTTACATACATGATCCATTGGAAACTACACAAGACATGCATAATATCATAGAACAACATATTGAAGATATTGACAACCAAGACTTATCGGAGGCTGCACAGGATAGCCTTGACAACTCGGAGCAGAATGCTAAAGAAATAATAGATACTGCTGAGTCATTTGGGATAGTACCGAATGAACTTGCTATCTTGGAACATGATGTCGAAGATCAAATTGATATTGTTGAGCAATCAGAGACACTGCCAAATGAAAATGAAAGCTTGGATGAGAGTAGTGAGATCACCATCAGTATGCATAGTGCAGCTACAAAAATCCAGTCCGTCGTACGTGGCTTTCTTGTGCGGTGCCGAGAACTGGTAACTCTGTGCTTTTTGTACAGCACATTGTGATATTTTACTGACATTATGGTTTTGTAGCAACGAAAGCAGAGGCGAGACAGATCAGCTGTGATCATACAAGCTCAAGCGAGAAAGCGTTTTGCTCAAAGAGAATTTGAGTTTGAGATGCAACGTAAAATGGAGCTGCTTGATCTACAAAGATCAGAAGTTGAGGATATGGCGGTAAGAATAGTGCAACAATGTTGGCACACTTATAAATCTCGACTGCAAGCAAATGCAAAAGCAGACAAGTTGTACACTGCGGATGAATCTTCCTATTCAGAGGATTTTGATGAGACCGAGCAGCATGACGCTTTGACGGATCTCCCACACTTAGACGTGCATGTTGCAGCTGCCAAAGTGCAAGCAACGATGAAGGGATTTACGGCTAGACACCGAGCTAGCGTATACCATGCCAAGCACATTAGCCGCATGTATCTCGAGCGGCAACATTTGAATGTCTTGCTTGAACGCTCGGTTTGTTGTCATCTTCTTGTAGATTATATCCACAGCTAACCTAGAGTTTGTATGCGCAGGAAACAAACGAACTCTACTTCCTCGAAAACTTGAGTGCCGTGAAAATTCAAGCTGTGGTGCGTGGACGACAAAGCCGACTCTTGTCGGAGATGGATCAAATCGTGGAAATGACAGCAGCTTCGCGTATACAACAAGCATTTCGAGAGAAGTATTACGTTCAAAAGGAAATCACTGAGCTCGGCGTGCAGAGCATAGCTGCCCAGCTACTGCAGAACGTCTACCGCAAGTACGTAGAACGTCGTGTCAAGCGAGAAGAAGAGGCGTTGATGAATGAAGTGCTCGAGGTCGAAAAGGTAGCAGCTATATGTATTCAGCGATTCTGGCGGCACTATTTTGCCGCCCGCGACCATGAACTGGAGCTTATTGAAGCTGCTACTTGTATACAAGCGTTAGGGAGAGGCCATATAGTACGAAAGTCTCGACAATCACTCCATAACTCAGCTTCTACTCTCAGCAGCAAGGTATGGCATGGCTTTAATAATGATGGCAACAGTATTGATTAGTGCTGGATGCCTGTGTATAGAGCTCTGCGTTTTTAAACTCTCCGTCCAAAGCTGATTGGTATGGAGATGGAACAAGCCCGAGTCAATGTAGAGATATTCCGTCCAGCATGGGAACGAATATTGCTTTCTTGCCTCCTCTTTCAAGGAAGCTGTACTTAGAAAGTAAACAAAAGCACGACGAAGGCTTCGAATGTAGTGAATGTTACGAGCTTGACGACGACATAGCAGATCTAATTTTAAGACTTGAAGTCAGTATGGATGCTTCTGAAGCAATTGCAGTGGTCGATACGATGCGCGAAGCCCTTCTACATTGCCCAGAAAAGTGGGTTACGCTACCGAATGCTATTCAAATCGCGACTGCGATTGAAGTGCAATTGAGGAAGGGTGAATTCTGGAAAGCTGAGTTTGAAGAAAAATGTGGCAAGCTACTCCACGAGTTTGACCAGGTCCTACAGCATAATTAGTAGTGCGTGCTAGAGATACATGTAACGCGAAACTTATTTAGATACGACGAAATGACTTTAGTTTGCCCATGATCAGTAGTAATGACTATGATAGGTTTCCACTTGTCACGGTAGGTTTAATAGCGTTTGTATTCTATGTGCATTTACTCTTGATTCTGTATCGCTAGAGTAAATACATTTATGATTGTAATTTACGTGCTGTAGCTTGTGGCATCTCAGGTATGTCCATAATGGAAGCACTGATAGCAAGATAATTCTATCGTATATCTATTGTCTATGTGATTACCAAGCCTTCACGGGTGCTTTTATATAAAACCAACGGCACTATCGTCTTATGAGCCCGCGTACTCATATTCTGTCTTGGACTTCGGACGTACGACCGATATTGAGGTTGTCAAGGAACGATATGTGCTGCTGGCGATCTACACGAGACTCTAGATTCCTACCTACCGGCAGAGCTGTTCACTATCTAACACTAAAGCAATCAAGACTGAAAGTTTAGAGAGTTCGTAAAATTTCCTTGAATATCCGGCAGCATGTACTAGGTAGTGGTCGAACGCCAGCAACAGAACTGAACAGACAGAGTCATGTTAGATTCGCTTCCCAAGAAGACTAAACTGCCTTTAATCATGGACCACTAGTAAGGCTCTACCATATTTCCACCAAGTGCAAATCAGACTCCATGCACACCAGATTAATAAAAGTTTTCACGTTATACACATATCATGAATACCAAAGGAACAAATGTATATTGAGTACGTAAAAATCGTTTACAAGTAGGATCAGTCCATCTGCAGAAAGTCATCGCTTTTAGAACATTCCTGCAGGTTGGTCCGGTTCGATATAACCTCATCATCTTTATGGTGATGCCGAGGATGGCCTCGAAGGTGGTGAGACCCTTCAGCTGGTGCATCTGCTTGCAGTAGCAAGTAGGCGCTGACAAATCCAAGCACACCCATGATAAGGACAGCTCTTAAGACTTTCCAGTAGCGATAGAAGTCTGCTTGGCTGTTCGTAGCTCTCCGTCTAGGCTCCAATAGCGTCGTGGACTCTTCGAATGTGCCGTATGCATCAAGATCAGACGCCGATGGCGCACGTGCAGGTCGAGCGTGGCGAGGACTATTGCTTAAACTGGTATGAGGCGAGTTTAGAGGCATCATCTTTGTCGAAAAGAGTCCAAACGTCACGAGGAACGATTTTTCCCGTAGGCTGGTAGGCGTATATTTTTGTTTTGTGTCTGCTCAAGCTTGTCGCTACTTACTGACTTTCTCTCTTAAAATAAGGGGTGAATAAGAGCTGAGTGACACATACGGACATGTATCTTAGGCCACGAAACTCTATCAATTCTCTATTACACCACTTTTGAAATGTACTGAAGCAGTCTTTCATCCATCTATCTTGGAAGTGTAGCTTACTACAATCATCTTCGATCGCAATGCTGCATGCGCATCGCCAATTTGCTATAATCTCGATTTAAAAAGTGTATTAAATAGCGTTCTGATTTAATACATGCATTACAGCACTAAAACCACACAATAAAGCACACGAACTCAATTGGTGTGTGCCAAGAGCTCGTTGGCGGTTTCTACCTTGCACTATGCAAGTACCGCAGGGTCCACTCAGCCAAAAGGCAAAGCAGAAAGATGTCAACGACCAGATGGGTCTGCATGCGGAGGACTTGAGCGCAGACAGACCGCCCAATCCGTTCCTATTCCCACGAAAGTATATTGCTCCACACGAAGATGCGGGCATCTACCCTTTCTTGCCAGCGTATCCGCCTCAGCTACTCCAGGCAGTCTATCCAAACCCGGTCACCGAGTCATGTGTTGGCAAATTTGTCATGTCGGCAGTCATCGGTGTTTTTTATCATGAACTTGTCATACATTTTACAGTATAAACTAATGCTGTTGATAGGATATGGCATGGGCAACTTGTTCGGACTTGTGTTAGGTAGCTACGAAGGTATCACACCACCTGTGCCACTCCCAGGGCAACGAGAATTGCCCAAGGTCCCATTTAAGGAATCCGTAAGTCATAAACCAAGATACTTAGGGACGATCGAGGTATAACACACGAGATAGATGCAAGCAGCTTGGCGAACCACCGGTACAAAGTGCCGCTACTGGGGCAACAACTTCCTCGTTATTTCTGGTAGTGTACCTCATGCGTTTCACTGTCTAATTCGCTGCTAACCGATACTTTATAGCGTTGTTTTCAGGATTGGAGTGTGCAGTGGAGAAGGGTAGAGGTCGACATGACGTCGGCAACGAGCTCGTGGCCGGATGTGCCACGGGTGCAGCGCTTGCCTCTGGACAAGGATACCAAGCCCAGTGCCTCGGTTGCGTTGGCTTTGCCGCTTTCTCTTACGCCATTAACTATTTCACAGATGGCAAATTTTAGATTGCTTTCTTTTCGTAATACACTCGGAAAAGAAACGAAAATGTATCTTGTTCACAAACAGTTGGTACTGAAAGGCAACATATATTTCTATGTTGCCAAACTTCCGCCATCCACAAGTAGATTCACACCGTGAATGTACCTCGTCTCGTCACTCGTGAGAAACACGACGGCATTGGCAACGTCCAACGCTTTCCCACTCTCTCCCGCCGGAGTACGCGTTTGGCTTGCTGCTTGGATGCAATCTTGTTTGGAGGTGGAGTCATCGATCGAACCTGGTGCAACAGCGTTGCAGACGATCCTTTGGGAAGCATACTCGGCAGCAATCTGGCGTGTCAGGTGAACGATGGCGCTCTTACTCACACCAAAGGTGAACTGGTTCGGGTGGGCAATCATGCCGTAGAGTGACGATACGTTCACAATGCGCCCACGAATACCGGTTTGGTCGCTAATGTCCTGTTGCAGGAACTGTTTCAAAGCGAATTTGCATGCAAAGAAAGTAGCTTTAGGTGCGATGCCCATAGCTGCGTCCCACTGTTTCTCTGTCGTCGTCATTAACGACGATGGAGGGGTATCCGATGGAATGCAGTTGATAGTAAAATCGAGTCGTTTGTGTGCAGACACGGCGGATTGCACGACCGTTTCCAAAAACGCTGGTGAGGCAAGGTCGCCTTCTTCCAACGAAACATTCTTCTCACTAGCGTCTTCAGCTGCCTTTTCCAACTGCGCTAACGTTTCCTTGTTCTCGCTACTAGCCGGGCCAGCAATGGTGACCTTGGCTCCTTCACTCGCCAATCGGAGAGCAATGATATGCCCCAGACCGGTCGTGCCTCCAAAGACGATGCCGACCCGATCCTTCAACCGGTTTCCACTACTCGCTGACGTCTACTCAATACATTTATTAATCACGTGTATGTGGTAATCTAGGTGCACTTATAGGTTGATAGGCAAATGAATGTGCAACGTACCGCTGATTCGACAGCTTGCGATGCTTTTTTTGCGACAGCTTCGTCGTGCTGCCGCATCGCTTGCGCGATCTCATCCGACGTCAATCCTTTCTTTTCCAGAAACTTCAGACGGTCCGACAGAGGTGTATCTTGAACTTGTGGGTGCTGCAGAAAGCGCACTCCTTGCCGAACGAGCTCCTCTCGTACTTGCCCCATCGTGTTTACTTGACTTTGGATACTTGTTTGACAGAGCTCATTTAAACTTTCTTCATTGGCTATAATTTTATTCTATTTTTCTATGATTGGCAGAAAACTGTTCGCTAGGGAACGCCGACAACGAAACTTGGACACAAAGCATTAAACGCTCCAAGTGCTCTTCTGACCTTTGGTACAGCTCAGGAAGCAATCTCTTCGGCAATACTTTTATACAGAGACCTGCTATAGCAATATGCGTGTACTCGTTGGCGATGAAACTGGACTATACAAGTCTATCTCGCTAGAACGCAATGAACAGGACGTCATCTCGGACACGACGCAAAAACAGACTCGAGCCAGAGCCATCCAGCGCATGTGCTGGTACCGTGATGAGACCACAGATGCGAATAGCCATGGCAGTGCAGTGTTAGCTAGAGCAGATGGTATCGTCGAGTGCTACAGTGCTAGAGGTCCTTCGAAGCACAAGAACTCGACCCCAATGCATCGAACGCCTGATTGGTCCTTGACGTCTCCTCTGGTCAAGACGAACCCAAATGCTTCTTGTGTCGGGTTAGACATGATCAAAAGCTACGGCTCCGTTGTCATGGGCAGCAGCGCCGGTGACATCTTTGTGTGCAATCCGCTGACGGCAGATCACCCTTCTCACTTTAATATCCTCCCTTCCGATAAACTGCAGCAGCTACAGAAAGCGGACCGTTTAAATGGTGTCATCGCCAACAGCCAACGAAACAATGCACACAACGTCATTTATACCACTAAGGTGGCTCCAGACAGTCAAAACATTGTTGCTGTCGGCGGTCGTGAAGTCGACCTGCAGCTATTTTCACTCGAGACACAGGAGAATGTTTTCCGAGCGAAGAACGTCAAGCACGATAAGCTAGACATGCGTGTTCCTGTCTGGATCCGTGACCTTTCCTTCTTGGATGACACCAAGGTCGTCACTGCTACAGCTCACAAGCAGCTACGTATCTACGACAGCAAAGCGCAGCGTCGACCTGTGCAGGACTATGAACGTGTGCAGGAGGACGCAGGTCCGGCGAACGTCGTCCGAATGTCTTCTGATAAAACGACGTTCTACGTGGGCGATACGAAGGGTAATCTGGAAATGTACGACCTTCGGAAGCTCGAGCTGATGGGCCGATTCACAGGTGCAGTCGGCAGCATCCGAGGTATCGACCTCCACCCGACTCTTCCGTACGTTGCGTCCGTCGGCCTCGACCGGATGGTTCGTGTGTACGACATTAACACTCGTAAGGAGAAGTTTGCCGTGTATGGAAAGCAGCGAGTGAACAGTGTCTTGTTCTGTGATGACGAGGAAGAAGAGGAGGAGCCGGAGAGAAAGAAGCAAAAGGTGGAAGAGAGCGAGGAGGAAGAGGAAGAAGAGGACTACGAAGGGCTGGAGATTAGCGAGGAGGAGAATAGTGGGGAAGAGGAGGAAAATAGCGAGGAGGATAGTGACGAGGAAGAGGAAGATAGTGATAGCGACGAAGAGTAAAGTCTCAACCTTTTTGTATGGTAAAGCGTTGGTTTGGAGTTCTAGATTGCAATGCGTTTGTGTAGAGCTTTGGCACGATGGTTGTAGACGTGGAACTCGGGGTTCGACAGCACGTTTGCGACCGAGCTATAAAGCATTACATGAGCATAAGTCTAGATCATAGATAGTGATGGATCTAAAGAGGTTATACCGAGCATTGAGAGCCTGATTTGATCGAATGGGAGTCATTTCGCCAGACGTAATGAGCACACCGACGAGGCAGATGACAAAGGCGACTACGAGCTCAATCATTACCTGTAAAAGCAAGAGACTTTAAAGTGAGTTTATATATAGTCATACGAATTTCAGGTGAGGTGATATACCTCAACGGGAGGAATCTGAGCGTCCGTGATTTCTAGGATGCGGACGTACTCGTCATCTATCGACGATAGAAGAAAGGATATGAGTACAGATAACAACATAGGTAGTACAAAATGATAATCACTGCCAAGGAGGAACATTTCAACGTACATTGGACTGAGTAGTAGCCAGCATGCGCCAGGAGCAGTGCGCCAAGCGTGATCAGGAGCTTTCCGATCATTTGGTGCGAGTTTGTGTGTTTTACTTGCTACGACTTGCGTTTTGTATACCCATACAATTACAAGTACAAATATTTTCACCGTCAGACGACGTTCAGACGACCCGATACACTCATCATCTAACGCAATTTGAAGACCTGCTCAGGTGACATTCTTGTGGTAAATACAGAAAGCAAGCTAAAGTAGCTTCATTATTCTGAACTGACACATGCTTTCAATCCTCAATTGAAGTGGCGGGAACTTGTCATTATTCAATTTGTCCTGCTGGAAGTACCTCGTGAGACCTTTGCTCTATGGGAGTGCTAACGTCTCCGGCGCCGGAGAATTCTGGACCTGCCCTCGGCACGACCAACAATCGCTACAGTACCTTTCAAGCGGAGACCGAGCCAAATGTGAGTGAAACATCGTCTCCAACTCGTACCTCCTACAACAAGGGTCTGGCAGTATCGACGGTACTCGCGTGTGCACTTGTCTACTTTGTGTCCACTTCGAGCCCTACCCCTGTCTCGGACGACATTTCAGGAAAAATCGAAGTTTCCACCATAGATAGCTACAGTCAACCTTCTATCCTGGATACGGATCTGAGTGCCGTTCGAGATACCTTATCGTCGTCCGAGTACGACTTTATGCATGGTGTCTCGAAAGAGAAGCTACAAGAGTTCCAGCGAGCCTACTCTTCCAAACCTCATATCTGTGGCTCCAAACAGGATTACGCTACGGCTGTGTACACGGCGGAGAAGCTGGAGTCCTTTGGTATTCGAGCAGAGATTAAAGAGTATTATACGTTGCTTTCGCTTCCAATCCATCGCCATCTCTCCATCGTCTCTCCTTCCAAGGCAGCGAAAGAGCTGGATTTGAACGAACCTCCTGTCGAAGGTGATGCCTGCACGTCGGATGAAACTGCGGAGCCACCTTTCCTAGCTTACTCAGCCACCGGCAATGTCTCGAGCTCAGTTGTGTACGTCAACTATGGCCGGCCAGAGGACTTCCAGTGGCTCGTAGACCACAATGTCTCTCTTGAGGGTAAAATTGCATTGGCAAGGTACGGTGCCATCGTTCGTGGGAACAAAGTGCTCATGTCCGAGAAGCACGGAATGGTCGGCACGTTGATCTACTCCGACCCAGCCGATGATGGATTTGTGCTCGGAGATGTGTATCCGGACGGTCCATGGAGACCAGAAGACTCGTTCCAGCGTGGCAGTACTTCCTATATCTCCATCGCAACTGGAGATCCGCTCACACCAGGCTTCCCATCCACCATCGACGCTCCTCGCATTGACTACGAAGACGCTGCGATCCCTCATATCCCAGCGCTCCCTTTGTCATACGGTCAAGCGAAATACATTCTAGCATCCATGGGCGGTACGGAGGCACCTAGTTCCTGGGTCGGAGGCCTTTCCTTCCATCAAGGATACCGTATCGGTGATGATGATGCCACTGTCTTGCATATGGATGTCGAGATGAACAATCACGTGGGTCCGATTTGGGACGTCATTGGTACCATTGACGGTGATGAAGAGCCGGATGAGCTCGTGCTCATGGGTAACCACCGCGACGCATGGGTGTGTGGAGCAGTGGATCCCAACTCTGGCTCGGCATCCATGCTGGAGATCGCTCGCAACCTAGGCGAGATGCTTCAGCAAGGCTGGAAACCTCGCCGAACGATCAAATTGGCTTCTTGGGATGGAGAAGAGTACAGTCTATTGGGCAGTACCGAGTACGCGGAGGATAACGCGAGGCAACTGAAGGAAAAAGCGGTTGCATACATCAATGTAGACTCCTTCGTCGGCTCTGTCCCGCAGGTGGCAGGTAGTCCTGCCATCG
Source organism: Salisapilia sapeloensis (assembly GCA_023334545.1). NCBI lineage: Eukaryota > Oomycota > Peronosporomycetes > Peronosporales > Salisapiliaceae > Salisapilia > Salisapilia sapeloensis. The sequence goes on from JAADVB010000076.1 coordinate 68,564, forward strand.
CCAATATGCTGATCGAAGCTGCCAAGAGCATTCCAGCCAACCGACAGTTTGATCAAGAGTCCAATACGATGTATGATCAGTGGTACAAGTACATGAAGGAGAAAGAGCAAGAGCTGGGCACTACTATTCCAGGCACGCTCGCTCCAGACCACCTCGTGATCCTCATGGGCTCTGGCACCGACTTTACTGCTTTCTACCAGCACTTGGGAATCATCTCGGCTAACCTCGCCTTTGGCTACAAGAAGGGAGGTACCTACGGTGTCTATCACAGCACCATGGACAGTGTCAAGTACATGGAATCCTTTGCCGATCCTGGATACGAGAATCATGTCGCCATGACGCTCTGGTGGGGCCTCATCGGTCTTCGATTAGCCGAGTCTACTGTCTTGCCACTCGACTTTTCAACCTACGGTCCGGTCATGAAAGAGTTCTTGCCTCAGTTCGAAGAACGCGTCAAGGACCGAGACCTGGACGTTGACTTTTCGAGATTGTGGGAAGCTGTCGAGCTCTTTGAAACGAACGCTCAGACGATGCAGAAGAGATCGGAGGAAATGAACGCGATTGGAGCGACGGAGTATGCTGTCGAGTACAAGGACTGGAACGAGAAGCTGGTCCAGTTCGAGAGGCAGCTCACCTTGGAAAAGGGCCTTCCGCATCGTAGTTGGTACAAGCACGTCATCTTCGGACCAGGATATTATGAAGGATATGCCGGCACGGCTTTCCCAGGCATCGATGACGCTCTTGTGTTTGGAGACGAAAGTGAGCCGATCCAAGAGCACGTGAATGATATCGCTATCGTTGTGACTGGTGCCGCCAACTTTTTAGTGGGCGCGTAAGAGGACGAAGCAAGCCTGAGCTAATCTCGGGCAAGCGCTATCAAGAACACGAAACAATTTCTTTTCAAAGAAAGTTATTTTAGTGTCCATACTGCGTATTTATTTCTTTTCCAGTCACGAGAACTGGTAGATATCGCTTCCACAAGTGTGTAGGCGTCGTGCTACTATTGCAGACATCTAAACTTTACGCCGAGTCCTTTCAGTTACTATGTCTTGCAGAGATACTGCAAGGTACAGGGCAAAGATGCTTTTATTTTACCAATACCTGTCGACATAGTACCTTTTCGTGCTTTTTGGTATTAACCATTCCACATAAAGAGCCAAGTAGCAAGTGTAAATTTGGACCGGGTCGAGCGTTTCACGATGTACATTCGCGACAGGCCAGTGAGATTGGGAAGACTACAAAAAGCGAGCGTTTCCTGTATGTCAAGTAAGGTTGCTAGTAGATGCCACTGTTCTTTATCCTAGCTTTGCTGTAGGATACAACCACTCTACAACCGAAAGAGAGAAGTCGAGTGTGTGCTCTGCTGACGAAAGCCGAGTCTCGACGTAGAGAAACTTTTATGGAAAATAATTCGAACGACAAGGAGAGCGATGTCGACCATGGCATTCGCAACATCGTCGTATCGGTGATTATAGTCTTCGCCTTCATAGCTTTGGCAATTGTCGTATATCATCGGTGTAAGTATCGCGGGGCAGGGTCTATCGCGACAATACCTCCTGTCCATACGCCTGACATACGACAGTACCACTACCAAAGGACTTGTACTCTAGTGTCTGAGACTACTTCGATGGAGCATCCGGGAAGAAATTCAAGGTGGGACTTTCGGAGCAGTCAGCAAGATGCGATGAATATTAGCTCTACGAATGAAAAGGAAATGCTGGAAAGACATAAGCTTGACCACGTGCTAGTTGAAGATATTCGGGAACTTGGCAGAGGCTCTGTCTCTACTGTGTGGCTAATCAAGTACTGTGGTGTTCTGTACGCATCAAAGCGTTTACTACAAGACCAAATCAGAGAAGACACGATGCAAAAGCTCGTTGCTCAGACAGCACGGAATGCGAAATTCTACCACCAGAACATCGTCGCTTTCGTTGGAATTATATGTCCATCTCCAACTGTCTTTCATGCTATTGTAGAATACATGGAATGTGGCAGCTTGCGAACGCTTCTAGCAAGAGACTTGATCGAGCCTGTGTGGAATGAGCAAAAGCTTCGAATTGCAATGGATGTCGCCAAAGCGCTCATTTATTTCCACTCCCTGCATCCTCCGTTTCTCTATAATGATCTAAAATCGCGAAACGTACTGCTGTCAGCTGACATGACTGCCAAAATCAGTGGTCTCAACTTGCCAGAATCAAATCCTATTGTCTCGGAGAAAAACACAGTTCGCGCAGAGACGATTCGATGGCTAGCTCCAGAGCTACTGGCTGGTCAGTCAGATTGCAGTAAAGCAAGTGACGTTTACTCTTTCGGTGCAATCCTGTGTGAGTTAGATAGGCACGAGTTGCCATTCTTTGACGCAGTGAATGCATCAGGACGGCCGCTGACGTGGTCAAGACTCGAGAACCAAATTGCATCGGGTGGAATTAAGCCAACATTTTCCATCTCATGTCCCAAAGCAATTCGACGTCTTATTGGTGACTGCCTCAGTTGCAATCCACAAGATCGTCCTGCAGCTAACGCAGTCTATCGACGGTTATGTGAGATGTCCGGTGTTTCTGCCAATAGCAGATACGAGTAGCTTATTCTTAGAGCGTTTTCTTTCTCCGGACACGCCGATAGCTATAGTAAGAGTATAGTATAAAAGCTTTGTTTGCCGTTTACCTGCCTATAATCACGCAAATTGAAGCTCTGGCATCTCTTTTTTATCCTCACATATTGCAAATCAAGCAATATACTCGCTGAACGCACTCCAATTCATCATAGTATCAGCTTAATTAGAGAAACTTTTTAATCAGCCCAAGCTACTATTCTCTGTGACTGAGGACTCATAATTTCACACCAACATGCCGTACAATATTCTTGTGCATTTCAGTAGACACTACAAGTTACATTCCTTTTTCTTGATATAGACAGCGTCTCCTGCTGAAACTGGTTGTTGTCGAGGAAGTTCAAACGCTTGTGGTATTCGCAAAAATTAGCAAGTGGGCCAAATAAAGTTACTTCTTATTCTATTTGCCTTCGTCCCTCTGTATCCTGATACCATTCGTACTCTATACCGCAGCCATCCATCCCCAGGTTTCCAGTCATGCTAGCTAGAGTCAAGTCAAAGGAAATAGAAGGTAAATCAAGACAGGCACATGAAAAGGATTCAGCGCCGACATGATAACCGCCAGGAGCTCCAGCTCTTCGTGGTTAATTATCACGGGCTTCCTGATTATGAAAATACAGTAGTCAGTACACTTTCCTTTCCAACTGACTGAAGATCCGCTATGATATGAGTCTCAATGGAAACAAATGTGTCGAATGAAAAGTCAGCTTTAAGTCAGTTAGCTACTGCAGGCTTACGCTATCTACGCACCAGCACTCAGAGCATTATGCGGTCATTTCCATCATACCGGTCACTTACGAATGTATTCTCCGCACAACCCAACAACAAAACAAACACTCTTACTATCAATCAGATAACCAAGTAAGCAATATCCATGCACCACTAATCCATCGACTAACACCGGTCGATGAATAGATGTTCTTGGCATCCATCATTGGC